>CAKNXH010000258.1:298712-319401 GCA_932178445.1 Andricus quercusramuli | reverse complement strand
GTAGAGGAAGCAAGGTTCGGAAAAGTAGGAAATGTGAAGAGAACTGAGTGTTGAGTAGTGAATGGGTTGGTAGTAAGGGAAGTGAAGGGAGGGAAAGTGATGAGATGGGAAGTAGAGAAGGGAGAATTAGTGGTAGAGGAATCTAAAGACGGGAGTAATGGGAAGGATGGTTAGGGAGTGAAAGGAAAGTAGCGCAACTTTGACTCATTTTGTTGAAAGATAAAAAAAATAATTTAGTAAATTAATCAATCAATACAATAAATAATTTCCTTATTATACTTTTTTCCAGAATCAATGATCCCATGTTGTACGATACCCAGAACAGAGAAACCTCTTCCTGAACTTGCTGCTCTTCATTTCGTGGATTCCAATTTTGAGCCAAAAGTATTACGGGAAAACATAGTAAGAGTAGGAGTAGTAAAAATACGTGATCAACAGTACGTAATTGGATTGGTGGAACCTACAGAAAAAGGAGATGTATTGTGTCCATTCGTTGTTCCTACCGCTGAATATCTAAAGCCAGCGAATAGAATTAAAATACGTATAGATAAAAATGTTCACGTGGCCGACGTGTATGAACCAATATTGCTATCGGAAACTGGAATAAATAGCCTGTTCTTCGATTATTACCCACCAATGTCAAAATCCCACCCAGAGCGATTTTCCAAATTCTACAAAGTTCGTGAATTCGAGGTAAAACGCGAGAATGCTTTCCCTCTTCAATCGGCTCGCGATTTTAACAAAAATGCCCCTCGTATTCGAGTCAACATACCTTCGTCTTCATAAAAATGAAAAAAATAAATTTCAAAACATCTCATGTACTATAAACTGAGGTTAAGCGACGCATATACGGGGAAAAGAGACGCATATGGGGCAAAGCGGTACACCCTTGATTTTGTGTGTAAAACACAATATTGTTTCTTTATAGGTCTCAAAATTGAAGTTTAACCATTTTATTCTTATTTGGAAGCCGTTATAAAGATTATATAGAAAAGGCAAATATCGCATTCAGAAATTCAGGATCAAGGATGCGCCACTTTCCCCACATGCGCCGTTTACCTTCTGTTTAGGATATATAAATTTTTGTGTGTTTATGTAATTTTAATTTCTGTATCTGTAACTGTTTTTTTTTTATTGTTAAGAAGGTGTTTGTTAGAATCTAATTAATATTGTTTGTATTATGTTTTGATAATAAATTATGGGCAAAAACATAAAATGGTGTGAAAAAAAGTTTGCAAAAAAGTTTGTGTAATAGGCAAGTGGTAGTAGACCTTCTTTGGTCAGCCGTGTCCTTAAATATATAATATGATGTGTCACCGCTAAAATTGTGGTACCAAAACTTTCCTACAATTTAAAATATTTTTGGGTTATCAAAATTTCCGTATATTTGCAAAATTTTCAAAATTTTTAAGATGTTCAAAATTTCTAAAATGTTCGAAATCTCTGAAATTATGAAAATTATCAAAATTTATGAATTTTGCAAAATGTTCAATTTTCTCGAAGTTCCCAAATTTTCTAAAATTTTCTAAAATTTTTAAAATATATTCAAAATTTTCAAACGTATCAAAATTTCTGAATTTTACCAAATGTCAAGGATTTATAAAATCAATCGAATTTCCTAAATTAATGTACAGCATTTTTAAATTCCTAGCGTTATTTAAATTTCTCAAATTATCAAAATTTCTAGAATGTTCCAAATTTAATATTTCTAAAATTTTTTAAATGTTCCAAATTTACAATATTTTTAAAATTTCGTAAATTATAGAATCGTCTGAAATTTTCGAAATTGTTAAATTTACCAAAATTGCTGAAATTTTTGAATTTCCAAAATATGTGAAATATCTAAAAAATTTCAAAAATTATTAAAAATAGTAGAATTATCAAAATTTTGAAACTTTTATGTAATGGGCAAGTGGTAGTGACCTTCTTTGGTCAGCCGTGTCCTTAGATATATGATATGCTTTGTCACCGCTAAAATTGTGGTACCAAAACTTTCCTAACATTTTAAACATTTTTGGGTTATCTAAATTCCCGTATATTTGCAAAATTTGCAAAATTTTTAAGATGTGCAAAGTTTCTAAAATGTTCAAAATCTCTCAAATTATCAAAATTATCAAAATTTATTAATTTTGCAAAATATTTTCTCGAAGTTCCCAAATTTTCTAAAATTTTCAAAATATATTCAAAATTTTCAAACGTATCAAAATTTCTGAATTTCACGAAATGTCAAAAATTTATAAAATTAATATTGTCAACATTTCAAAAATTTAAGAATCGTCTGAAATTTTCAAAATTTTGAAATTTACCAAAATTTCTGAAATTTTGGAATGTCCAAAATATGTGAAATTTCTAAAATTTTCAAAAAATATTAAAATTATAAAAATTTCGCAACTGTTAAAAATGTCTAAAATTATAAAAACTTCTCGAATTGTCAAAATTTTTTAAATTACCAAAATTGATAAAATTTCTAAAATATCTAAAATTTGAAAAAAAAATTCGGAATTTTAAAATTATCCAAATTTCTAAAATGTCCGAAATTCATGAAATTATCAAAATTTCTTATTAAGAATTTAGAAACTTTGAAAATAAACAAAAATTGACACCATTTCAAAATTTTTCAGAAAGTTTGAACATTTTAGAAATTCGGACAATTGTATCAAATTTGAACATTTCAGAAATTTCTATGATTTCAAAACTTTAAAAAAAATGGAAAATTTTACATATTTTAAAAGTTTTGAAAATTTTCGTAAGTTGATCAATTTTATAAATTTCAGAAGTTTTCATAATTTTAGAAATGTTGACAATATTGTAAATTTGGGACATTATAAAAATTCGAGAAATTTTGATAATGGAAAACATTTGGAACATTCTACAAATTTTTATGTTTTTAGAAATTTAAATAACGTTGTCAAATTTTTAACAAATAAAATGGATTTTCTAGCAAAAAATGGAAAAGTTAGATTCCTAGATTCAAAAAGAAATGTTTAACAAGAAAATCGAACAAAGTTCCCACAAAACATTTTAATTTTCAGCCAAATAGGATGACTAACAAAATTGTTGATGTTCAACAAAATAATAGAATTTTTAACAAAATAATAAAATATTCACCTAGAAAAGATGAAATCTCAACTAGAAATATAATAGTAGTATAGAATAGTAGAATTTTCAACAAAAAAATATTTTTCAGTTGAAAGAAAAAATGAAATTTAGGTCAATTGTTGAATTTTTAAACTAAAATGGCGAATTTTTTACAAAATAGTTGAATTATTGACACACGGATACAAATTTTCAATAAAAAATATCATTTTCAACGAAACAGTTACATTTTCTGCCAAAATAATGAATTTTGTAACTAAAACGAAAAAAGAATGTTTAACAAAGTCTTTAAATTTTTAACAAAATAATGGAATTTCTAACCGAGTAATAAAATTTTCAAACAAAAAGATGCATTCTCAACCCAGCCAAAGAGAATTAACTTCAACCCAAAAATATTTGGACCTTCAGCAAAAAAGATTAATTGTCCACCAAAATAGAATTATTTTTTAAACTAAAAAGAGGAATTTGGGATAAAAGTGTTTAATTCCTAATAAATAAAGATTTCCAATTGAGAGAAAAAAATTAGCAAAGTTGTGGAATTTTTTAAACAAAAAGTCAAATTTTCTTCATAATAGTTGAATTTTTGATTCACAAATACGAATTTCCAATAAGAAGGATCATTTCCAACCAAGCATGTGAACTTTTCACCACAATAGTAGAATTTTCAACAAAATAATTAAATTTACCACCAAATCGGTAATTTTTAAAACTAAAATAGATTAATTCTCAACCAAAAATATAATGCTAGACGTTTTAGCTTCCAATTTAATGGATAACTTATTTAAAAATCGAAAATCTGAATCGAAGCGTTGCATTCAGGTATTATTTGTTGCAACAGGAAGCACTCTGATGACCAAGACTACTTTAAAAAAAAAAAGATTATGGCTAATGAGATTATTCAAAAATATTGAATGAAAATTTCCTGATTCATAAAATTCTATTCAATGTCAGACGATTCTAAATCAGTTCCTAGAAAATATTTTGAATCATTCTAATGTAATCTATGCTTTAATTCCAGATTGTTCCTGATACGTCAAACGTTCTGAGATTTTAGAGAAATTACCTAGAATTGTTCTAAATTCCTGAGTAAACCAGGGATTACTAACATAGAAGTTTGAACATCTAAAAAAGTTATACAAAAAATATTTCCTGTTTTTTTGTGATATCTTGCATCACTCGCGAGAAAAATTAAAGAGCAAATATTCAGGAACAAAGGTTATTCCGGTCTTGAAAAGAAATATTAAAATGGATATGAAATATTTTCTCAAACTCCTGAGTTTATCTGATTAACTAGGTTCGTAGCCAAAACCCCAATTCTCCTATAGCCATGGTTTGCAATCCAATATTTCTGAAGGAGGAATTGCATCTTGTTGTGTGTTGGTTTGGTAGTCAGCTAATGTTTAGCGATCGAAGCCCACCGTCCAAGCCTAAGCCCACTCTCCATAATCTGGCTTCCTAGTTAGGCAGCCATCGAGAAACTGACTAGTGACTATGTCTACACGCTTCCCAAACCAGCACTCCCAAGTTAGGTGGATGCAAAGAGGCCAAGAGGCTGGGGGATTAAGTATGACTTAGTACTTAAGTTTCCATCATTAGCTTCCTTGCCTGGACCCACAAGCCTAACTTTCTGCACGGAGCCATTGAGACATCCTCACCTTGTCATGGTTTTGTTCACCAAGTTTCTCGCATCCTCGATTACCATAGGCTAGAGAACTTGTGAAGAGGAATATTAAAATTTAGGAAATAAAGTTCGAAATAAATCAAATTGGTAGTTGCTCTAACGTCCATCATTCAAACTTAACTGGGAAATTTTTGGAAATCAGAAAAAAAGGATCTATCTACCAATTTGGACAACGCTCTCTTAAATATCTCCAATCGGATTGAAAAATAATAATAGAAGAGGAAAAAAGGGATGATCAATCCCTTCCTTCTTACTGAAGCCTAAAACTATATTCCACTGGGTCAGGAATCGAGATCCTGGGGCCAACATCACCCCAGAGGCAGCATTACTTTGAGAACCATGTGAAATTTTACTCCAGGTACCACATTAACACATGTGCCACCTTTCCCTATGTACCACATTACCCTATGTGCCACATTTCCCTGTGTACCACATTACCCTATGTGCCACATTTCCCTATGTACCACATTCCCCCATGTGCCACATTTTCCTATGTACCACATTACCCTACGTGCCACATTTCCCTATGTACCACATTACCTCATGTGCCACTTTTCCCTATGTACCACATTATCACCACAAGTATGCTACATTATTACCCTACCCCCTACTTCTATCCAAGTATCCCTCTACTCCTAACCATTCCCTAAAACCCACTAACACCTTCACTACATCCTACCATCTATGATTCTCTCCCCCTTTTAGTCACATATCCATTGCCTTAGGACAACCTTTGTCTCTTATTACAGCTTTTCACTCAAACTTTATACCTACTTCCCTAACACTCACTTCATCCTTCGGAACCACTCCTTTCCTCAACTTCTTCCTCCTTTACTTCCCCTTCTCTTCACTTCCCTGAGTGACACTCCCCTCCCCCACTTTCCTTCTCCTACTTCTCTTACCCAGCCTAAACTTCCCCCCTCACTTACGCGCAATACTTAACTAGCCCTTTCGTCACTTCCTCACTAGCCTCCCTCATTTCCAATCATTTTCTTTACACCCCATCACTTCCACTTTATAATTTCACCTCACTACCTCTACTGACAATCCTCTCATTTATGCTCATTTCCTTTACTTTTGCCTTCTTCGTTTCCCCTCTCTACTCCCCCAGATACCCCCCTCTCAACTTCCCCTACTTACACTTCTCTTATTTCCCCTCACTTCCCCGAACCTCATTTCCCCTCCTGGAAAAAATAAAAGTCTTCTGTATTCCCCTACTTACACTTCTCTTATTTCCCCTCACTTCCTTGAACCTCATTTCCCCTCCTGGAAAAGAAAAAGTCTTCTGTCTTCAATTCTCCTCTTCATTGACATGTACTACTTATCCCCTTCCACTTCCTAGTCTTTTCTATGATTCATTTTCATTTCATGATTTATGTGGATGTAGTTTTTGATTGAAAAAAAAATTATAATTAAAAACAAATTATGAAACAATAAACGTAAATAATCAATATAAATAATACTTTTTATCATTTTTATTTACTTTTGCTACTGAGCATGCTTCCTCTCCAGTATGTGTCACAATATCTAAAATTTTTAAAAATTATTGAAACTAGTTAATTATCAAAATTTCGAAACTGTTGAAAATGTCTAAAGTTTTAAAAACTTCTCGAATTGTCAAAATTTTGAAAATTATCAAAATTGATAAAATTTCTAAAATGTTTAAAAAATTTAAAAAGTTTTTTTATTATCCGCATTTCTATAATGTCCGAAATTCATGAAATTATCAAAATTTCTAATTAAGAATTTAGAAACTTTGAAAATAAAAAAAAATTGAAACCATTTCAAAATTTTTCAGAAAATTTGGACATTTGATAAATTTTGAACATTTTAGAAATTCGGACAATTGTATCAAATTTGAACATTTTAGAAATTTTTATGATTTTAGAAATTTAAATAGCGTTGTCAAATTTTCGACAAATGAGATAGATTTTCAACCAAAAATGAAAAAGTTAGATTTTTGGTTTCAAAAATAAATGTTTAACAATATTATTATTTTTTTAAAATAATTTCTATTCTATGATTTATTAGAAAATATTCTCTGATGAAAAAAAAACTCACGAATTATGGTTATTAAGAAAAAAAATGAAACTTAGTGAAAAAATATATAAAAGTCCTTATTGTTTATTTCCCTTTTCATTGACTTGTGCTACTGAGCACGCTTCCTTTTCAGTGTGTGTCACAATATCTAAAAATTTTTAAAATTATTAAAATTAGTAAAATTATCAAAATTTCGAACCTGTTGAAAATGTCTAAGATTTTGAAAACTTCTCGAATTGTCAAAATTTTTGAAATGATCAAAATTGATAAAATTTCTAAAATATCTAAAATTTAAAAAATTTTAATTTATCCACATTTCTATAATGTCCGAAATTCTTGAAATCATCAAAATTTCTAATTAAGAATTCACAAACTTTGAAAATAAGAAAAAATTGGAACCATTTCAAAATTTTTCAGAAAATTTGGACATTTGATCAATTTTGAACATTTTAGAAATTCGGACAATTGTATCAAATTTGAACATTTTACAAATTTCGATGATTTTATAAATTTAAATAGCGTTGTCAAATTTTCAACAAATGAGATAGATTTTCTACCAAAAATGAAAAAGTTAGATTTTTCGTTTCAAAAATAAATTTTTTACAATATTATTATTTTTTAAAATAATTTCTATTCTATGATTCATTAGAAAATATTCTCTGATGTAAAAGAAATTTGAAAATTAAGGTTAGTAAGAAAAAAAAAATGAAACAATACATAAAAGTCCTTATTGTTTATTTCCCTTTTCACTGACTTGTGCTACTGAGCACGCCTTCCTTCCCAGTATTTGATTCAATTAATTTCTATTCTATGATTCATTAGAAAATATTTTCTAATTTTTGAAAACTCAAAAATTCAGATTAATGAGAAAAAAATTGAAACTGAATGAAAAAAGATGTAAAATTCCTTATTGTTTATTGTCCTTTCCGTTGATTTGTGCTACTGAGCACGCTTCCCTTTTCAGTATTTTCTTTAATTAATTTCTATTCTGATACTTTAAAAAATATTTTCTGATTTTCAAAAAGACAAGAGTTAAGAATAATAAGAAAAAAATAGAACTGAATAAAAAATATAAAAAAGTCCTCATTGTTTATTTTCCTTCCCATTTACTTGTGCTACGGATCACGGTTCCCTTTTCAGTATTTTCTTCAATCATTTTCTATTTTATGATTCATTAGAAAATATTTCCTAATTTTAAAAAATCTAAAAAAGTTCTACAAAAAATATGTCTTGTTTTTTGTGATATCTTGCATCACTCACGAGAAAAATTTAAGAACACATATCCAGGAGCAAAAATTATTCTAGTCTTTGAGAAAATATTTTTTAATGTTTTGAGAATATAGAAAAAAAAATGTTTTCTCGAAGAATCCACGTTTTTAGGTTTTTTCAATATTTTTCTGCAGATTCTGCTTTATGCGGACAAAAAAATTTTCGAGGCCAGGAGATTTTTTTCGCCTCAAAATATGATTTTTGAATTTTTCATTTTCCTTAGCAGAATTTCAGAAGTATTTTCCTGAATAATTTTTTTACATTGGAAAACCTTCATATAGAAACACAAAAAAATTTAGAATCGTTACTTACGATCGTAATGAGGGATACGCGTGGATGAATTTCAAGTTGAGACCTCAATATCTACGTACTCACCTGAAACAATAAAAAAATAAAAAATTTAGTCACAAAAATTTTAATCAGGAACTAGAATAAAGGAATCCGAAAATCTTAATTAATGAGAAATATTTATAAGTAACTTCAATAATTTAGTGAAATTTTTATTTTGCTTATTATAATTTTACTTAGTTTCAGCTCTTTGATTTATGATGCCTCAATTTCAATTAAAATTTAAATATTTATAAACATTATAAAATTGGACCTAATTTTTGAAACAGTTTTGAAACATTGATTTGTAATGATAACAATTTCCAACATTTTTTAATTCATTCAAATGAACCTTCCTTAATTTTGGAATTGAAAAATTCTCTGAAGATAAAATTTCAGAATAATTAAATTTTCGAATAATATAATTCCCGAATAATAAAATTCCCGAAAAATAAAATTCGGAATTGTAAAATTCCTTGGATGATAAAATTCCTCGGATGATAAAATTCCCGGACAGTTTTTCATATTACACTTTAAAAAATTTTCTTCCATGAATATCATTTATTCATTCAAAATACAATAATCAAATATTTTTACTAAGAAACAATTATTTTTCGTGTTCAAAGATTCTGAAATTATTTTTCAAATTTGAAATAACAATAATTGAAAAAAATATTTCTTTATAATAATTTTCTTTAATCATTGTTATTTTTTATTTAAACCATAATTTTAAAAACTTTGAACATTAAAAAAATGTTTTTAAAAAGAATGTTTGATTACTGTGTTTTCAATAAATTAATAATATTTATTAAAAACCATTTTTTTATTGTCAAATTCAGGAATTCTATAATTCGGGAATTTTCCAATTAGGACATTTTAAAGTATCGGGAATGTTATTTTTCAAGATTTTTCAGTCGTTCCATTGGAAAATCCCGGAATTATAAAATTCCCAATTTGGAAAATTCTCGAAACAGAAAATTCCCGAATTTAATCAAATAACATTTTTGAAAATAAATATGATTAATTTTTGAAAAATGAAATAATTAAATAGTCCCAATGTTTGAAGTTTCTAAAATTATTGTTTAAATAAGAATAAAAATAACTAGATACAATTTCATCCCAGGAATTATTTTTCGCGATTTTTCAGTCGTCCCGAATTTTTTCTAAATTATTGTTTCGAAATCGAACAAAAATTATAGAAACTTCAAACATTCAAAGTAATTTTCTTCTAAGAAATATTCCTTCATTGTATTTTTGGTAAATAAATAATAACTATTAAAGGAAATTAATTGCTTACTTTTGAAAATTTTCTATTTCGGATATTTTATAATTCGGTAAATTTCTGTCAAGAGTTTTATTTTTCGGGAATATCCAAATTCGGTATTATTCTAAACTATTGGGAATTTTTTTATTCGAGAATTTTATTGTTCGGAAATTTTATTATTCGTAAATTTTATTATACGGAAATTTTCAATCAAAAAATGAATATTTGCGCCATATATTATTTCTCCGCTAAATAGTTAAATTTTCAGCCTAAAATGCAATTGAATTTTGGAAAAAATGATTTAGTTCCTAACAAAAATATTTGTATTTTCCACAAAAATAGTTCAATTCTCAACCAGAAGATGAATCTGTAAGCAAAAAGATTAATCTTCAATAAAAAATACAAATTGTCAACAAAATACATGAATTTGTTGAATTTACAGTTGGAAAAACTAATTTTCAGATAAAAAAGAAAAAGGAATTTAAAAAAATGATTCAATTTTTCCCAAAAATAGTTCAGTTTTTCACCAAAACAGTTCCATTCTCAACCAATAGAATGAAACCAATAAGAGTTTTTAAAAAAATAGATGAATTTTTTGACCAAAGAACTGAGTTTTTGAAGAAGAAAATTAGTTTTATAAGAAACAAGATAAATATCCAACAAAATATATGAATTTTAAAACAAATCGTCAAATTTTGAACGAGAAACATTAATTTTACAACATGAAATATAGCTGTTAAATTTTCAATTGAAAAAATTAATTTTAAATTAAAATAGGAAACGATTTTCCATCAGAATAATCCAATCTACAATGAGGAAAATGAATGCTCAAGGGAGAAGAATGATTTCCAATAATAAATACAAATTTTTCATAAAATACATGAATTTTCAAACAAATAGTTGGATTTTCAAGCAAGAAGCTTAATTTTCTAGAACAAAATTTAAACAAATTTAAACAAATTACATGATTTTTTATCATGGTTTTCGGACACTTAGTTGATTTTTCAAGCAAGTAGAATAATTTGTTATGAAGAAAACAAAATTTCAAAAAAATTGAATGAATTTCTAGTTGGAATTACAAATTTTCAATTTAAGTGATGAATCTTCAAATGGAAGATTATTTTTCCACCAAATAGTTAAATTTGCAACCTTAAATGTAAATGAATTTTGGAAGAAATGATTTAATTTATTCCAAAAATAGTTAAATTTTTCACAAAAATAGTTCAATTCTCAACCGAAAAATGAATTTTCAAGAAAAAAAATCAATCTTCAAGGATAAAATATGAATTTTTTACAAAATACATGAATTTTCTGTCCAAGAGTTAAATTTTCAAGGAGGAATATTAATTTCATCAGGATCAAGAAAAATTTCAACAGAATATAAGATTTTTTAGTCAAATCGTTGAATTTTGAAATAAAAACATGCATTTTCCAACAAAAAATATAGCTGGTGAATTTTGATTTCAAAAAACTAATTTTAAACTGAAAAAGAAAACGATTTTTCAAAAAATTATTCAAGAAAGAAGAAAAAAAATTAAATAAAGAAAAAAAGAAAAAAATTAAACCAAAAATTAAATTACTAAATCAGTAGATCAACTTCCAACCAGGCAGCTGAATTATAACCAATATTGGTTTAATTTTCTACTGAAATAGTTGAATTTTTTACCCAGAAACACAAAAGTTCAATGAAACAGTTGAATTTTCGGATATACTTCGGAAAGGTCACTTGGGAATATTGACTTGACACTTAAGTTATTATAATATTAATTTTGATTTTTTTTTTAAATTATTTTTTTACAAAATCTTGAAAAATCTTGATTTTCAAAATAAAATGTTGTTAGCAAAAGTGGCAGATCTCGTTGAAACACATATTTTTTCTCTCCATACTTTTTTCCTATAATTGATATTTTTCGAGAAAAATTACAAAAACGAATTTCAAGATTCTTGGTTGAAAAAGGGGTCGGCTGTATGAAAAGGGGTTCAGCGTGTGCGGCTGTTCCAACAACCAAAAATTTGTTTTTGTCATTTTTCTCGAAAAATATTGCTTTTAGAAAAAAAGTAAAGATACAACAAAATATGTGTTTTAACGAGATCTACAAATTTTGTGGACACATTTTTTTTCAAGATTGATATTTTTCGAGATTTTGGAAAAAGAACAATTCAAAGAAAAGTAAAAATTATTAATAACTTAATTTATATTGATCTGCGCCAAAAATCCTTGATTTTCATTCAAATAGGATCTAAAAGGAACCCCTAGGTCAAGTATCAAGTCAATATTCCTGAGTGACTTTTTCGGAAGTACACAGGTAATTGTCAAATTGTAGAAAAATTTTAGCACCTACAGTGGCAATTATATCATTATTAGGAATTAAATATTTCATAACGGAAATTCATCTTATCACATATAAAGATTTTTAATCCAAAAGGGGCAGTTATGAAAATAATAAATAAGCATGAATCCATGCGCACGCGCATATAATCAGTCGTACGCTGTTCTATTGTACCGTACGGTAATGATGCGAGAAAAATGTTAAAATTCAACCTTGTTTAATGTTTATAAAAAAATAACTTATTTTCATAATGAAAAGTCACCTAAAAACACCGCCGAGTAAGTAACGAAATGGTTTTTATAATTTTTTTTCACCTCGAGAATGGTTTTTAACGCACGTACGGGAATGACGTTTTTGTTGTCAAGATCCACTTTTCAGTTTTAATATCGGATTCACAAAAAAGAGAGTTAATATTTGAAGCTCAATTTTATAAAATCTTGTATTAAACGATACGCCTAATATTTCTGTATTTATTACTCAACTGTGACTACAATATTTTACCAGAAAAAAAGACGTACGGTAATGACGTCAGAAATGGTAAAAATTGAGGGACAGACTACAAGGCTCTTACAATATTATTGATTTGACTTAAAAAATGTGCATACATTAAAATGTTCATGTGAAGTTTAGAAACTTGATACGTTACTTTTTCAGGTTATTGTCTAAAAAAAAGGAGAAAATCCGTTTATCCTTGTGCAAAGTGAGGTTGGGATGCCGTACGGTAATGACGTTTCGGGTGTTCTTATATTAAATTGAAGGGAATAGGAACAGAAATGAAAAAAAAGAACTGACCATTTTGTAGAGGATTATAAGTGTTCATTAATACTATTTCCACCCAAACATTGGATTGGTCAATTCAACTACTCTCTAAATCTGAATTAGTAGAAAACTACTAATTGGTAGTAGTTTTCTACTAATTCAAATAGCGCCGATTCGTTCACTGGTAATTAGTAAGCATCTACTAATTCAATGTGTAAGAATAACTGACTAAATGAATTAGTAACTATATCCACTAAAGGAATTGGTAATGCTACTACTAAATGAATTGGTAAATGTATTGCTGGTTACTATTTCAAAGGGTAGTCTCAATTAAATTTAAAAACGGGTTTTTCAACAAAGAGAAGTTTATTCAAATATATTATTCTATTATTGAAGTCCGAGGCTAGAGGCATACTTTATTAATTTTCTCTTTATTATTAAAAATTCAAAAGCTGTTTTGACTAACAAGGGGGGTTAGGTTGGTGTCCAACGCCGATTTTTTCGTAACTTTGCAGGTGAAAAGAGGATCCCAGACTATAAAAAAAAAATTAATTTTTTGGGCAATCGTTCATATTTAGGGGTGGAAATCACCCCTTCTATATTTTTGATACTTTTACTGTTTTAAGAGGTGTCATTGTTTTTTCTTCCTTGTTTTTGCGCAAAATTGTTTTAATTGATTCTATATTATAATATTATCTTGAGTTCTGTGAATACTTATCCCCTAGAGTATCATAATTCAAAAAATCTACCCCTATAGGATGCTTCGCCATATGACACATAGTTTAAGATTTTGGACTTTGTTGCTGCAAACATCTAGTTTTGATAATTATTTCTATTAAAAATTATCAGTTTTATTCGAAATAACCCCTAAATTATGTGCCATCCACCCCTTTAGCATTATCAATAAATAAAAAATTTAGTTATTAATATGACATTTTTGTAAGTAATGGATTAAAATATTTATTTTGGACAATCAATAATGATATAACTAATCATTTGTTAACGATGGCACATGCTCTTATATTATTAAACCCTTGTTATGTGAAAACTACCCCTCAAAATTTTTTTATGTTTTGTTCAGCAGGCGATTTTAATGACAATACATATATAACAGAACTCTTTAAAGAATTTTTATTTAGGTTCAGGCACCTACATATTTCCATTGAAAATTGTACACACATGTACGTACCCTTTCGCATATCGTCCCTCTAACCCTTATTGCTCAAGGCTTTCGACTTACAATATATCTTCTACGAAATAAAAAATAAATGAAAAAAACAAGCAAAATATTGCGTTCAGAATTTGTGTGAGACACAACTTATTATTTAGACCGTCAAATGAATAATTGTCAATTAGTTTGTTTTTACGTATGTCATACGGTCTCATTCAGATAATAATAACGACAATATTAAAATTGGATCATTTTTTAATAATAAGATAAATTGTCGTTATTATTATCCAAATGATGCCATATGACATACGTAAAAATAACCTAATTGACAAAATATTGACTGTTTACAAGTTGGGTGTCTGATATGATAAAAATATCATCATTTTGGCAATTTTAATAAAACTGTACAAATATAAAATTATCAGGGATGTATATAAGCCATTATCAGGCATGTATATAAAGCGAAAGAAAAGAACATTCGTCCAGTCACATTTGCTTCTTTCTCTATTGTGCGAAGTGTTACTAATAAAATGAGAATCAATCCATTAAATATAATATCGTTATTGACAATAACGTTCAATAAGGAAAAACTTGGAATTCAGCCTTCAGAAGTAACACCTGAGGAGGTACATCTACACGATGTAATAGAGGATATTATAATGAAAAGTGTGTTCGATTCCTCATTTATTATCGAAAATTCAGTTGACTTACAATTTGCTCATGAGGATAGTCAAATTGACATACAACCGATTGAAGATGAAGAACAAGAAGAAGAAAAGGATTATGGTGAAGTTCCTAGTTGTTTATATCAAAAGGAGAGAGTTAATTTCGACTATAAAAAAGAAGCTGTTGACTTTTGGAATTCTGGAAAGAAAAAACGGTTATCTTTTACAACCAAAGATTCAAAGATTCAAAGATTCAAAATCAAAGATTCAAGAAGCTTCGTTCAGAGCAACAATTAAGAAGATGGCAAGAACAAGTCAACAGTGGTGGTGACCGAGAAGATAAGCTATACAACGTTGCAAAATACACTTACGACAATTTGAAGGAGGCTATTGATTCAAAGATGACAGTTCACGATATAGATCTTCGAAGATGGGCTTTACAAAAGAAGCATGAATTGGAAATGCCATGGTTTGAAGCATCACGTTGGTGGCTATGGAAATTCAAGAAAATTCATAACGCTGTTTCTCGAAAAATCACAAAATTTATATCTGTATCACCTTTACATGAAACTAGAGATACAGAACAAGAATGCGATGTTTTTAAAAACAATGTAAAATCAGAAATTCTGAGGTATGGGAAAAGCAACATTTTCAAATCCGATCAAAGTGGCTTCAATTCAGAATTACTCAGTGGAAGAACTTTGAGCTTTAAAGGAACAAAAACTGTGGAAAATGTTGTTCAATCGGTTTCCTCCACCACGCATAGCTATACGATTCAGCCAACCATATCTGCCGATGGAAGATTACTTTCACCTCTTTTTGTAGTTTTAAAGGAACCATCCGGACAATTTGGACCAAGAGTATGCCAAGGGCTTTTTGAGGCAAACAATATTTATTTGCAGGCCTCTAAATCCGGTAAACTTTCTTCAGAATGACTGCAAATGTGGCTTCAAGATGTATTTTTCCCTAACGTAGGAGAAAATTCTGTGTTATTGTTGGATTCATGGAGTAGCCAGTGTGAACAAACCGTGCAAACTGCTATACCGGAAGGTAAAACCCTTTTACTGAAAACTATTCCAAAAGGCACAACTGGGAAAATTCAGCCCTTGGATGTGTATGGGTTTAGAATCTGGAAGAATTTCGTACGAAAAATCTCTGACACTTCTATTCTTTTGAGGTCTGATATTAACTTGCATATTAGAAATAATATTATAAAATTACAGTCCCTCACACATAATCAATTGTCTTCACCTAGATTTATTAACGTATTCAAATATTCATGGTATAAAAGCGGATATATAGAAAATAGACCTTTTTGTGATATTTGAGGTGATGTTGCAGTAATAACATGTGCATGGTGCAAGAAGAGATTGTGCTTAAAACACTTCTTCGAAGAATATCATTACTGTGAAAACTTCGTGCCTTAAAAATCGAATAATATTGTTTCTTTTTAACTAATCTTTCGTTATTTAAAACAATTTTAGATTAAAATTAGAATTAGATTAGAATTTTATGCACAATTTTGCAAATGGTCAAATTAACACACACTCATCATATCACACATTTATTTTTTATTCCGTAGAAGATATATTGTAAGTCGAAAGCCTTGAGCAATAAGGGTTAGAGGGATGATATGCGAAAGGGTACGTGCATGTGTGTACAATTTTCAACGGAAATATGTACGTGCCTGAACCTAAATAAAAATTCTTTAAACAGTTCTGTTATATACGTATTGTCAATAAAATCGCCTGCTGAACAAAACATAAAAAAATTTGGAGGGGTAGTTTTCACATAACAAGGGTTCATTAATATGAGAGCATGTGCCATCGTTAACAAATAATTATTTATATCATTATTGATTGTCCAAACTAAATATTTTAATCCATTATTTACAAAAATGTCATATTAATAACTAAATTTTTTATTTATTGATAATGCTGAAGGGGTGGATGGCACATAATTTAGGGGTTATTCCGAATAAAACTGATAATTTTTAATAGAATTAATTATCAAAACTAGATGTTTGCAGCAACAAAGTCCAAAATCTTAAACTATGTGTCATATGGCGAAGCATCCTATAGGGGTAGATTTTCTGAATTATCATACTCTAGGGGGTAATTATTTACAAAACTCAAGATAATATTAAAATATAGAATCAATTAAAACAATTTTGCGCAAAAACAAGAAAGAAAAAACAATGACACCTCTTAAAACAGTAAAAGTATCAAAAATATAGAAGGGGTGATTTCCATCCCTAAATATGAACGATTGCCCGAAAAATTAATTTTTTTTTATAGTCTGGCATCCTCTTTTCACCTGCAAAGTTACAAAAAAATCGGCGTCGGACACCAACCTAACCCCCCTTGTAAGAAGAAACTTATTGTACAAAGCTAACAATCAGTCATATCATTGGTTTATATGGAATATGTAATAATAATTTACATTCGGACATTTGGACGAATCCAGTGCACTCTTGAAGGTTAACATCTTGACTTATTTCCAAATTTTAGAAAAATATATATGAATAAGTGAATATTTGCTTGTTATACTTTCCAGTTTCGTTACAGTGTCTAAATCTAAGGGGTTTTCAAGTATTTTATCCAATTCTTGCACACTGTATTCCTCGAAGGTCTTGAATTTTTCTGAAAATAAATTTTAGTTAACTTAACTTTCTTCAACGACACTTTCCCAGTTCCCTTTAAACTATGCACTTGATCACTAATATTAAACAAAATCTTACCCATTTTGAAGAAGCTAAGATAAACGATTCACCCTGAAATCAATTGCAGTTCTAACCCACTCTTTGCCATCAGAATCCATTTATTCACAAACTCCGGAACATTTTGGGAACGAACAATAGCTATAGTTATTCTAACCAATTTCACGAGTTCACATTTTGGCTGCATTGGAGGAATAGATGGTGTATTGACAAAACATTAACTTTTTTTAATCAAAACTCAAAAAAACAGCAGAATGTATTTTAAAAATTGTTAAATTATGTTTCCTTAGCAATTCATTTCTAGTCTTCGAATTAGTAAGTTGTTACTACTAAACAGATTAGTAGAATACCCTCACTAACTCATTTAGTAACATAAATCTCACCATTTTATATAGTAGAGAGTGATAAAATTACTAATTTAACAGTCGGATACAATGCTACTTATTGAATTAGTAAAATTTCTACTAATTCGGATTTAGGGAGTAGTCACAGCTCTCAATGTCTAAAAAATTTGTCGAGATCTAAAAGTAAGCCATAAATTGCCGCATTAAAAACGAATCGCGTTCCCTGCCTAATATCCCAATTCCGCATCGATCGACACCCGATGCATTTCTGATTCGCTCAGCCTCTCCTTAGAATTCGTGAGTAATGCGTTCAGGTTATCTTTTCACCTCGGGCCTCATAACTCGAGAAAATCTTCTCCTGTCTGGTTTTCAGCCATCCTAACGAACTAAAGAACAACTTTACTTGCATGCTCACTCACCCCTGGCCCTCTTTCTCCACCCCTCATCTCGAAGGGTTTTGGCCTTATCGCCGGAAAGTTAAGTGGAAGAAAATGCGGCTCCTAAGAATGGTGGAGTGCCAGGAAAAGTTGAAATTGATGCACTGGACGGCCTGGGCTTCAGAAGTTGAGATCCCACCCCCTGCTTTATTTTTAACCCACCCCCTTGGCAAATCGTCTCTCTTTTCTCGCGTGGAGCTCGTGCATTATCGACACGAATGCGATATCGATTGCAACGCGTACTCACGTACGTAACTAACTTTCCAAGTCGATTTATGAAAGAAAGATGTTGCGAGACTTGTGTAGTTCTTTCTTTCATACACTTTTGTGCTTCGTGCTTTCACGCGGAATGTCGTCGAACCTGCTCTTTATTTAGATCATGCTCCCAGTCGTTATTTATCGATATCACGAGCAGTTGAGCTTCTCAACTTCGCAAGTCCTTTCATATTTTAGCAGCAGCTAGAAAATTGCTGGGGAGCTTCAGTTAGGGCTACCGTATGTCTAGTAAAAAGAAAAAAATAGGAGAATACATTTTTTTTTTTTTGGTAATTCAAATCAATCTACTTAGATTATTACTCCTTTCTCCCTCTTTTTTCAATTGGTTATTTTTGTCTCTAATGAGCCGAAAAGTGAGGTAGTTTAGAAGTCTACTTTTTAATTTGGAAGCTTTTTCATGCTCATTTTTCAGAAAATTATTCATGATAAAATGGAATTCTGTTCGATCTTAATTTAAAAAAAATAAATAAATGAATAAAAAAAAATAAATAAAAAAAAATGAAAAAATAAAAATTTGTTCTCAATCAAAGTCTATACAAAAGGGTATGTAGATTCCGACCATGAGTTTGACTAGGATAGTGTTGAAATTTAACATAGTGAAAGTAATAAGGAGATGAGAGGAACAAGGAAAGGGAAAATTCATTGATATGCTTTATATTAATATAATGAGAAATAATTTTTTTTGTTCAAATAAAAATCTATACAAAAGGATTTGTTGACGTTGACCATGATCGTTACTGGGGTAATGTCGAAATTCTACATAGTGAAATCAATGAGAGGAAAAGAAAATTCATGGAAATGCTTTAAATTAATGTAATTGAATTTGCTTTTTTAAAAAAAAATCCATACGAAAGGGTTTGTTCATGTTTACCACGAGTTTGACTAGGATAATGTTAAAATTTTGCATAGTGAAAGTAATCAGAGAAAGAAAGAATTCATGGAAATGCTTTATATGAATAAATTAAAGGAATATTTTTTTCTTCAATATAAATCTATACAAAAGGGTTTGCTGATGTTGACCATTTTTTTTGACTGAGATGATGTTCAAATTTCGTATAGTGAAAGTAATGAGTGAATGACAAAATTCATGGAAATGCTTTATATTAATCAAATAAGATTAATATTTTTTTTTCAATAAAAATCCATAGAAAAGGGATGGTTCGTGTTGACCATGGGTTTGACTGGGATAGTGTTGAAATTTTATATAGTGAAAGTGAAGACTGAAAGAGACAATGCAGCAAAATGCTTTATATTGATGAAATTAAAAAAATATTTTTTTTTTGTTTGTGAATGAAAATCTATACAAAAGGGTTTTTGATGTTGACTATAAGTTTTGCTGGGGTAATTTAAAAATTTTGCATGGTGAAAGTAATGAGAGAAAGGGAGAATTCATCAAAATGAATTATATTAATAAAATAATTTTTTTTTGAATAAAAATCTATACAAAAGGGTTTGTTTATGTTGGCCATGAGTGAAACTGTGAGAATGTTAAAATTTTACATATTGAAAGTAATGAAAAAAGAGATATTTCATGAAAATGCTTTATATCATTAAAATAATTTTGTTTTTGCTTTAATAAAATCTATACAAAAGGGTTTATTGATCTGGACCATGAGTTTGACTGGGATAATTTTAAAATTGTACATAGTGGAAGTAATGAGAGAAAGAGAGAATTCATGGAAATGCTTTATATTAATAAAATGGAGAAATTAAAAAAAAAATTAATCTATACAAAAGGGTTTGTTGATCTTGACCATGAGTTTGACTGTGATAATATTTGAATTTTACATAGTGAAAGTATGGAGAGGAAAAGACAATTCATGGAAATGCTTTATATTAATAATACAAAATGAATCAATATTTTTTTTTTCAATCTGTACAAGAGGTTTATTGATCTAGACCATGAGTTTGACTGGGATAATGTTGAAATTCTACATAGTGAAAGTAATGATGAAAAGAGATAATCCATGAAAATGCTTTATATCATTAAAATAATTTTGTTTTCGCTTTAATAAAATCTATACAAAAGGGTTTGTTGATCTGGACCATGAGTTTGACTAGAATAATGCTAAAATTGTACATAGTGAAAGTAAAGAGAGAAAGAGAGAATTCATGGAAATGCCTCATATAAATAAAATGAACAAAAAAGAAATTTTTTCAAAAATAAAAATCTATTCATAAGTGTTTGTTGATCTTGACCATGAGTTTGACTGGGATAATGTTAAAATTGCACATAGTTAAAGTAATGAGAGAAAAAGAGAGTCCTTGGAAATGCTTCATATTAATGATATAAAATGAATAAATACTTTTT
>CAKNXH010000258.1:273131-298702 GCA_932178445.1 Andricus quercusramuli | reverse complement strand
AAAATCTATACAAAAGGGTTTGTTGATCTTGACCATGAGTTTGACTGTCATAATATTGAAATTTTACATAGTGAAAGTGATGAGAGAAAAAGAGAATTCATGGAAATGCTTTATATTATTAAAATAATTTTTTGTTTGCTTTAAAAATCTATACAAAATCGTTTGTTGATGTTGGGCCATGAGTTTGGCTGTGATAATGTTGAAATCTTACGTAGTGAAAGTAATGAGAGAAAGGGAGAATTCATGGAAATGCTTTATATTAATAAAATAAAATTAGTCGTTTTTATTTTATTTTATTTATATTAATGAAATTCTATACAAAAGGGTTTGCTGATCTAGGCCATGAGTTTGACTAGGATGATGTTCATATCTTACATATGGAAAGTGATGAGAAAGAGAGAGAATTCATGGAAATGCTATATATTAATAAAATAAAAGAAATACATTTTTTTATTTAATTATAAATTTCATTTATCTAACCTAGCACTCTGAAAGTATAATATAAAAAATAAACTCTAATGTTCATTCATAATGTTATCTTTTAGAATCCGAATTATCAAAATTCTCATTAATTGAGCGCAGGTTTCACAGTCTTACAGTATTTTTATAATGAATAAAAATTGGGTTTTGGTTGGAAATTTACCTATTTTATTGAAATTTTATCTTTCTGATTCCAAGACTCATTTCTTTCTACAGCAATTTTACCTTTTTTGTTTACAAATGCAACTCTCTGGTTGAAAATTGATCTGTATATCCAACTGTTCTTAATTTTTAATTAGGATATTTTTTCCTTAAAGTTTTTTTTTCAACATTTCTTCCTGAAAATTCAACTCCTTGGTTGAATGTTAGATCACTTTCTTGAAAGTTCATTTTTTTTGTTTGAAGATACATATTTTGGTTGGGAATTCGTTTTCGTATTTTGCATGAAAATTAATTTTTTCAGGAAATTTAACAACTTTGCTAAAAATGAAATTAAACTAAATGAAAATTCTTTCTTTTCTTGTGTTGAAAATCAATTTTTTGAACTGAAAATTTAAAAAGTTTGCTGAAAATTAACTTTTTGTTAAAAATTGGTATTCTTGTACTGAAAATTAAACTTTTTTGTAGAAAATTTATCTTTTTAGCTTGAAAATTCAACAATTTGTTACAAGACTAAATTGTTTTGTAGAAAATTAGTCTTTTCATGAAAATTAGTTCTCTTAAAATTTATATTTAACTACTACATTTCTTGTCAGAAATTTATGAATTTTTTTTAACCAAAAATGCAACCGACAAATTTTAAGTTTAAAAAACTAATTTAAAAAAAGTTCAAACAGTTGAATTCAACAAACAAAAAAAACGAATTTCCAACAAAATAGTTGAATCCTCAACCAAGAGATGAATCTCCAACAAAAAATATTAATTTTTTAACCGAAAAGAGGAATTTTCAACAAAATACATTTATTGTCTACAAAATAGTAAAATTTCTAACTTATAAAGGAAAAGTTTCCAGACAAAAATAAATAGTCCAATTTTCAGATAACAAAATTAGCTTTTAACGAAACTAACGAACCAGTTGCATTTTCATCTAAATAATTAAATTTTCAACCAAAATGATGAATTTTTAAGACAGAATAATTATATTCTCACAGAAAAGACTAATTTTTCAATGGAATACATAAATTTTTAACTAAGCAGATTAATTTTCTACCAATAAAAGACCAACATTTCAACAAATCACATAAATTTCTAACGAAATGGATTGAACAACGGATGTGCTGTCAGCACTAATATTATTTCATTATTTTTAGTTCATATTTGCCACGTTTCTACAAATTTTTAAATAAATGTTGCAATTTTTTATCTAAAAAATATCACGTTGCAACAAAAAATTCATTAATTTTTTTTTTATTTTGAGGAAATTAAGTTTCATCAAAAATACTGATTTTCTAAAAAATAGTTAAATTTTGTATCAAATTTGTCATTTTCAAGCGAGGAAGACAAATTTCCTACAAACTAGTTCAATTTTTAACTTACACTTTTTTTTTTAAATTGGTTTTCTAAAAAAAATTTTGTTTAGCAATTACATATATTTTAAACCCAATCATTAAATTTTCAACAGGGAAGATGAATTTTTAAGGCGGAAATTGTTTACTAACGAGTAGAATTTCTACAATTTTCAATACAAGAATATAAATTTTTAACAAAAAATACATTTTTAACAAAGTTGTGAAATTTTCTATTGAAGAAAAAAATTATTTTACAACCAAAAAACGAAAATTAATTCTCTTCTAAAATATGAATATTAAAACAAATACATGAACTTTGAAGAATGACATCTAACTTTCAACCAAGAAGTTAAATTTTCAGGAAGAAATGTTGGCATTTTAGGGAAAAAATATTTCAATTAAAAATTAAAAGCATTTGGATATAACAAAGAAAAATCGTCTTTAAAACCAAATATTTCAACTAAATAGTTGCATTTTTTACTAAATTGTTGAATCTTTGACCTGAAAATATGAAATTTCTACAAAACAGTTCAATTTTCTATAAGAAGTTAATTTTCGACCGTCACAGATTAATTGTTAACCAGATAGTTGTATTTGTAACCAAAAAATGTGAAATTGCTGTAAAAAGAAATGAGTTTTTGAATCAAAAACATAAAATTCCAACAAACTATGTAAATTTTCAACCAGAAGCAAATTTTTAGTAATGAAGAAAATATTACCATAAAATTGTTGAATTTTTAACTCATAAGTATGACTGTTGAACAAAATTGTTGATATTTTAGCAAGGTAATTAAATTTGGAATCAAATGATATTATTTTTAACCAAAATATATTAATTCTTTACAAAAAATTTAATAGTAGACTCTTCCACCGAAAATGATGAACAAAGTCAACAAAAAAATAGTTCGATTTTCTTATTCATTATTATTAATTAATTAAAAAATAACTAAATTCTTATTTTACACTGTTTTTTCAAATTTTTGATACACCAACAAAACATGATATCATATTAAACAAATTTAAACATTCAGCTATTATTTAAATTATTAGAAAACTTAATTCAATCAAGAAGAATACAATTATAGCCGACCTCTATAATAATTTAGAGAAAATTTCGAGAAATAAACGCAAGATTGAGAAAAGTGCTTGAAAACTTTTTAAGTATTTTTAAAACGGAACAGCTTTTCTCTTCCGACTTTTTTCGTATTTCGTTTCGTTATTGCAAAAAAAATACAATTTTTTTTTGTATTAAAATAAATGAAATTTCTCTTTTCCAAGAGACAGGCACAGTATAGATTCTTTAAAGATAAATAACATATTTGTGCTAAATTAGAAAAAAAAAATTTGGCCTTTTTGTATCAAAAAGAAAAAAAATTATTATTACTGCTTTAAACATTGCAAAAGTAAAAAAAATGAAAAAAATGAATGCAGTCATAATAATGAAATACGTAGGCGTTCATAACTTTAAAGTTTAAGTATTGCCTTCAGCAAAAACATGCCGAATTTTTATTTTCCCTTCCGACATATTCCGCCGGATTTCAACTTATTTTTCCGGCATATTTTATCGCTCACGTACAATAAATTAAAAAAAATTTAAAAATTCCAAAGAATCGAAGAAATTAAAATCAGGTTATGGAAGGGAAAACAGAGGAGTTAAGGGAGCTAGCGGAAGAAAAGGAGGAACGGGGGAACCTGATGATAGGGACATAGGGGGAGACTTCAATGCAAGAACAGGTTAGAGATGAGGAAAAGAATACTTGAAAGGTCATACTTTTTGGTCGAACTTTCAACTTTTTTGTTGAAAAATCACCTGAAAACTATTTCGTAGAAAATTTAAATTTTGAGAAAAAGTCACATTTTGTGTTAAAAAATCAATTTAAATATTTTTTGGATGAAAATTCGACTATTTTTTTTTTAATCTTTTTTATTAAAAAATTCATCTTTCTGTGTGAAAAATTAATTTTTCTTTGATTAGAATGCAACTGTTTGGTTGAAAATACAATAGATTTGTTAAAAAGTAATCTTTTTTGGTCCAAAAAAATTCTTTTTTTCCTGAAAATTCAACTATTTCGTAGACAATTTACATATTTAGGAAAATTCACATTTAATGTTGGAAAATCAATTTAAATATTTTTTGGCTAGAGATTTGACTTTTTTTATTCATCTTTTTTATTTCAAGTTGTTAGAAAGTCACCCTTTTGGTCCAAAAATCTACTGTTTTGTTGAAAATTCAACTCTTCCGTAGAAAATTTTCCTTTTGAGAAAAATTCACATTTTCTGTTAAAAAAACAATTAAAATATTTTTTGGATGAAAATTCGACTATTTTTTAAGTTTATCTTTTTTATTAAAAAATGCATCTCTCTGAGTAGAAAATTCAATTTCTTTCATAAGAATGCAAATGCTTGGTTAAAAATTCAATAAATTTGTTAAAACTCATCTTTTTTGGTCCAAAAATCTACTGATTCGTTGAAGATTCAACTCTTTCGTAGAAAATTCACCGCCTGAGAAAAATTCACATTTTGTGCTGAAAAATCGAATAAACTCTTTTTTGGCTAAAAATTAGACTATTTCTTTAATTCATCTTTTTTATTTAAAAATTCATCTGTCTGAGAAAAAAATTCATATTTCTTGGATGAGGATGCAACTGCTTAGCTGAAAATTCAATAAAATTGTTAGAAATTCATCCATTTCGGTCCAAAAATCTACTGTTTTCTTGAAAATTCAACTCTTCCGTAGAAAATTTACCTTTTGCGAAAAATTCGAATTTTGAGTTGAAAAATCAATTTATTTTCTTCTCTGGATGAAAATTCAACTATGTTTCTTAACATTTGTCTTCATGATTTGAAAAATTATCTGTTTCAGTAGAAAAATAATTTTTCTTGAATAAAAATTCAACTGTTTGATTGGAAATTGAATAATTTTGTTGAAAAGTCATTCTCTTTGTCTGAAAATTCAACTTTTATTATTGAAAATATGTCTTTTTCTTGAAAATTCAAATATCGCCGTAGAAAATGTACTTCTTATTCAAAACTATACTGTTTCAAAATTTTAATTGAACCACTTTGTTAAGAAATCATTTTTTTTCAGATATTCATATTTTTATTTGAAAATTCATCTCTTTGGTTGAAGTTTACTATTTAGTTAAAAACTGATCTTTTTCAATGGAAAATTTAATTACGCGTGTAAAAGTTGAACTATCCTGTTAAAATTTTTGTTTGATGAAGCTTTATCTCTTTTGCTGAAAATTTAACTATTTTGTTGGAAATTTCCTTTTTTTTTGCTGACAATGCCTATTTTTCTGGTTGAAAATTCAATATTCTAACTGAAAATTCGTCTTTTGTCTTTGAAATTCTACAGTTTAGGTGAATTTTTTTTCTTTTATTACTGAAAAATCTTCATTCGTTGAAAATTCGTCTTTTTGATTTTAAAATTCATTTCTCCCAACGAAATTTCATCCCACTTGTTAAAAATATCAACTATTACACTTTTTCTTGCAAATTTATCTTTTAAGTTTGAAAATTCAACTATTTCGTTGAAAATGTAATTGTTTCGTAGAGAATTTAATTATTTTACAGAAAACTTAAGTATTTTCTTAAGAAGTCATCTTTTATCGTAGAAGAGTCACTTTTTTTCTTAAAATAAATGAATGTGAAAATATTTAATTTGTATATGTAAAGGTATTTGAGTGTTAATGGTCAAGAAAAAATAGTTGTCAAGAAAAAATCATAGAATTTTGATAACATAGTTTTCATCCTGAAAAGCATGTATTATCTTAAATACACACATTTCCACTAGTTTCAAGTCCCATATCTTATTATTTCTGGAAACCATAATTATGTGCAGCAAGAGGAAAGGGGGAGGGTAGAAATATTTTGTTAAGCTTCCTTACAGGGGGAGAGTTTTTTTCATAAAGGTTCAATTATCCGTTACGTAATTCAAGTATAGCCACATAGATATGGAGGATTTGGCTAGGGAGGGCATGAGAAGGTTCGATAGAGGGGAGTACGTACACTCGGACCATATCCCTCTTATAGTGACGCTAGATATGGGGAAGCTATAGATAAACGAAAAAAAAAATCTGAAGAAAATAGGAAAGAAGAAAGAGTAGAAGAAAATTGATCAGTAGAGGAAATAGCGGAATTGAGAGAAAATATAAGGATGGTGAAAATGAGAACAGGAGATATGAAAAAGGTGACGGAAGTAGTGACAGGAAAAGTTAGTAAAATATTAGAGAAAACAGTTAGGGAAGTCAGCAAAGGAGAGAAAAAGAGGTTCCTGGGATGAGGAATTCAAGGGGAACAAAAGTGAGGAAGAAATTAAGAGAATTGAGAAACGAGAGGAGCAGTGTAGAGGAGTGCTGGAGAAAGAATATAATGAGTTATGTGCTATAAAGAAGGGGAAGAAAGAAGGTTTGAGAAGGAGGCAGACAAGACTAGCACGGAGGAAGAAGTATGGGAAAAAGTAAATGAAGAGAGAAAAAGATTTGAGCAGAAGATGGGAATGTAAAAATTTATAACATATTTTATGAAATTATTAGGAGGAGTGAAAGGTTAGCCAGAAATATGGAAAGAAGAGATAGTACCAATAGTAAAACAAGGAAAAGGGGACGGGAAATCGGACATGGTTCAGGACAAGTATGGGAGTGATTGATTATAAGTAGAAGGATCAAAAGAGAGAAAGGAGGCAGGACAACTATATGTGTGGGTTTGAGAATGGTGTTTAATGCATTGGGTAATAAAAAGATGAAGCTATGTTGAAACGGGGGATGAAAGAACCTTTAAGGAAAAGTGTAGCAGAAATCTTAAGAGGAAATAAAAGTAAGGTTAGGATTAGAGATCAGACAGGAGACAATTTTCGTTTGGCTCGACGTGTAATACATGAATTTTTAACAAATTAGTTGAATTTTTGATTCATGAAGACAAATTTTCCACCAGATAGTTAAATTTTGAACTAAACAAATAATAATTTTCAACCGAAAATGGAATAGTAACATTTTAGTAGAAAAAATTGATTGTAAACCAAACATAAGAGTTTTCAACTAAAACAACGAATATTCAAATGAAATAGTTGAATTTTAAAGCAAAAAAGTTATTTTTTACTAAAAAAAATAAACTGTCAACTAAAACTTAAATAATTAAATTTCAAGTTAAAAAAATTAATGCTCAATCAAACAAAAGCAGAGATGAATTTTGAAATGAAATTGTAAATATTTAACTGAAATTGTTGAATTTTAAGCCAGACAGATGAATTTTTTACTGAAATGATGAATCTTTAACTAGAATAATTGAATTTTGGACCAAGAAGATGAATTTCTAGCAAAAGAAGAATTTCAAACTGAAAAAGATCATTTTCCTACAAAAAATCGAATAAATAAATTTTTAGCAAAAAAAAAAGAATGTTGAAAAAAAAGAGATGAATTTGTAACTAAAATTATGGAACATTTAACTAGAATAATAGTTACATTTTCATTTGAAAAAAAATCATTTCCAACCAAAAAACATTCAAAGTTGAATTTTATGCCGAAAAGATGAATTTTCAACCATAACGATTATTTTGTTACAAAAAGGTCCAATTTTCGACCAAGTACATGAATTTTAAAGAAATAGTTTAATTTTTAAATACAAAAATTATGGATTTCCAAGGAAATAGTTTAATTTTCACCAAAAAAAGATAAATTGATTTTCAACAAAGTAGTTACATTTTCTACCAGAGATTAATTTTAAATTGAAATGATAGTGATAGTGGGACCAAGGGTGACGAATTCACAAGTGAAAATTCTAATATCCATAGGATATTAGAAGTTGAGGAACAATCTGAATATCTTTACTTTACTTTACTTATTATGGAAAATGAAATTAATAATTTGATGGAAAAATTTCACCTCGTTAGCAAATCTGTTGATGACAGCACTCCCAGCTCGCGGAAATTTTTAAAAAACATTTATTTAATTTTTTCATGAACATATTGCTTAAAATGTGTTGCCTCGAAAAAAATTAAATGATCGTTTTCAAATAATTCCCGCGAGACGAAAGTGCTGCCATCAAATTGCCACTTCATAACCTCCAAATCCTACTACCGATTGGGAACGATTGGGAACGATTGGGAACGATTGGGAACGATTGGGAACGATTGAAACTTTGCAACGCTTGATCGTTCCTAATCGTGCTAACACGATTAAGAAACACGATTAGGAACAATTCATATTTCTTTCTATCGTTCTGAATTGTTTTCAATTAATTATTTCTACAAGGGATAACTTTTCAAATTTTGGCGCCTTTTTCTTCACTCCTACTATAAGTCAGTGCTCCCAATCTTGCTCCCCAACCACACTGCGCATGCGTCGCGCCGAATTTCTGATTGACTGCATAGCGCGCGCTTATTTAAAATGTTTTAAATATGAAAATTGATTGTTTCAAAAAAATAATGAGAAAATGCATAAAAATACATTTTTTATTGCAAAATAAACTGTCGCAGTCACAGATGTAATAATAATTTGATTTCACTGTCGAAAACACATTATTCCTTCGGACATCGAAGAAACATTTCAGCAGTGAAATCAAATTATTATAATATCTATGACTGCGAATCTATGTCAACGGCGATACCACGCTGAAAACACCAGTTCCCGTTAGATCACTGAAGTTAAGCAGTGTTGGGCGCGGTTAGTACTTGGATGGGTGACCGTTCGGGAATACTGCGTGTTGTTGACCCGTCGTGGGTGTGGTGGACTCACACTGGTAGTATTTATCCACCTAGAAACACTACCCGAATCGGGTAGTGAGGCAATGAACTTTCGAGTTCGAAATGCTAATCAATTTTTTTTTTTATGACTGCGAAAGTTTATTTTGCAATGAAAAATGTATTTCTATGCATTTTCTAATGATTATTTTTTTGGAACAATTAATTTGCATATTTAAACCATTTTAAATAAGCGCGCGCTATACAGTCAATCAGAAATTCGGCGCGACGCATGCGCAGTGCGGTTGGGGAGCAAGTTTGGGAGCACTGCTGTAAGTTAGGTTAGTTGATTTTCCTTGACAGTCACATTTGGAGTTATCTTTATGGGATCAGGATGCATTACCATCCTGCTCTCATAATAATAAAAAATAAATTGTTTGGATTTATAAATTTTATTTTGTTAACAGATTTTTATCAATTACTTTAATTTAATTCACCACACTTTTCTAAAGTCTTTTTCAAATTAAAATATGGTAACTATAATTCTTTATTATTTTGAACTCTAACTATCTTTATTATGATATTATTTGCTAATCAAAGTATAATTTCTTTTTACAGAAATTTCATACATTATATTTTAATCGACATGTGTTGATATATATTTTTAAATTTACTACTGACTTTTTGAATTGACCTCAATTATTTATTTCTACTCCAAAAAGATGACTAGAACTTTCGTAACTATTTCGTAAGTGGGTTATTTACATGTTTATTATTCACACTTTTTTCAAATCGTTCATATGATTATATTAGTAAGATTATTATTACATTTTTAGATTTATATGAATATAGAGAAAAAATATATAAATTGGATATAAATTGGAAATGGTGTATTTCCGAAACGTTGGGTTTTCAAGATTTCAATAAGCTTGTACGGTAGAGTTGATACAACTTTGTTATTCTTTTTTCTCTCATTTTGGATTCTCGGACGTTCAAGACTCGTATAGGAAAAAGAAGGTTCAAAAAAATTAAAATTAGAAGAATAAGGTTGTTTAATACACTCGCATGGATGGTCTTAGGTTATAAGGAAAGAGATATGGTGATGAAAGAAGAGAGAGGAGATAGAGGCACTACAAAAAATATTAGATCGACATAAGGAGAAGACCGGAAACTCTGGGTTATATGGTAACAAAAAAATCTCAGAAGAATAATTTAAGAACAAGGACAGGAAAGAGAATGTATGAATTCAAATAGAAAGAGGCGAGGAAGAGGGGGAGTTAGCACTTAAGTGTTACGAATATGCAAAAGGAGGAAAAATTGCTGCAGAATTAACGCGATGGGAAGTAGTAAGCAGAAAGCTCTTCACAGTTTGAGGGATAGGAGGAGGAAATAGAGACTATGAGAAATTGAAGAAAAAAGATATAGAAAAGCAGGGAATAGACAAATGTAAAAGAATGAGGAAATCAAAATACAATAAATGATATAAGGTGAGAAAGGAAAAAGATTGCCAAAACATTCGGCAATGAAGTAAAAGAATGTATTGGGAGCAAGATGAAAGAAAATGCAGAGCATGGGAATGGATGGAGGAGACATGTTAGTATGTATGGGATGGTTGTAGAAGAAGAATGAAGAGGAGAGAATGGCAAGAAAATCTTTAGGAAGGAGGGCCTATGAGAACAACGGATGGAGGATCTAGAAGCAGAGGAGTTGAAGAATAATGAGTATGGCCTAGAGAGAAAGGAAAACATGAGTGACAAGGAAGGGAGAGAAAGGAAAGAAAGGAAAATAAAAATGAGGATTTCATTGTCAGTGTGAATGAGATGCGATTTACAGAAAGCAGCAGTGTGAATAATTTATAAACCTGTTCGAGACAGTAATTCACGGTGGTGAGTAGTCGCGATTTGAGTCCTTCGTGACACATTGGCGTCTGAGTTACATAATATCTGCGGCAGACACTCGGTTTCTCGTCTAACAGAAGCAGGCGGTTAGATATAATATCTCTTGTCACGTCTAACGTCACTTTGGTGCTTCCCGTATTCATAGTAGGTATAATGGCGACTATAACACTACTATAGAATCCACGGTTTCCCATATACCACAGCAACTCAGTTTCCATCCTGCAAACTCCTTGACGTTGCCATGCATTCCGCGACGGAAGGCGCTTCCTGACGCGGGTTATTAAGTTTCCTGAATACGATCACGGACAATTTGTTCCTTTCTTTCCTTTTACTTGACCCAGGGCTGCCCTTTCATCCGAAATCGATGCTTTCATGGCTCCTTTAAGAGAAGAATAAAATACGATTGTTGCTTTCCACAAGAATAAATATATGAATTTAGTAGCAAGAGCGCTCATAATTTGTTTTACCGTGCGAAAAAGTCTCGGGACTGCAGCGCCAAAGACCCGTGTTCGATTCCCGTCATCGGTGCTTTTTTTTTATAAGATTTTCTCTGTTTCAGCTTAGAATATGATATAAATGTCTCATCGTATGTCTAATGTATGTAACTTTATTTTGTTTTTCTGATGATAGACATATATAGAATGTTCATTAAGATGATTTTAATTTCTTGTAATTAATGATAAACGAACTAAGAGTCAGTTCAGGAAATCAAACCCACTTTTCGATTCGTCTCTCAAATGTCGAGATAAGTATATTTTGAAAATAAAATTGTTTTAAAAAAACCGGATCTATATGTTTGGTAAACGAACCCATAGGTGTTTCCAGTTTTCTTATCAGGGTCAAAAATTTTTTCGAATCCACAAAAAAATTAATGATTTTTTGTTGTTGAGAAAAAAAAATTCAAACATACTTCACATAAGGAAAAAATACGCTTCCGTAAATTTTATTTAGAATCGTCAATATCAGGTGAATCTCATTATTACTCAACATTTACCTTCACAATAAGCTCAGAAAACTAATGAAAAATCACTTTTAAAATTAAATCCCAATAAGCCTGTTTTATAGGGTTAAAAAAATCATGAGTTAAAAATTAGGGTTTGCAAGCTTAAAACATTTTAAGGCTCTTGAAAATTCCTCAGTCCTTAAAAAAATGCCCCAAAATGTTTAAAACCCTTTTGCATATCTTCAAATTATTGAAATCTATTTAAAAAAATGTATCCTCCATCAAAATACTCTAACGCATTTCAAACCATTCAAAATATTTTGGAATCCCTTAATAGTTATAAAAGCTCTTAAAAATGCCATACATTTTTTCTTTGAACACTCTAACATCTTTGAAATTCTTTACAACTTGAAATATTTCAAAATCTTTGTCACATTGTATCATGTCATTTAGCCTCAAGCCAATTTAAATAATTTCCCTGTTTAATATATTATAATAAAAGAGGCTTAAGCGCGCGGGCGTTAGGATCAGTCAGCACTCAACGCGGCAAGCGAGCCCCACTCCGCAGATATGAGCAAACCACGTGAGCCAGCGCAGCCAATCAAAGCCACCGTCTGACCCCACTACGATCAACTGGGAGTAGCGGCAAGACTATATAAGGCCGTCCCTGCCCTGAGAGCGTCAGTCTGTAAAGATAATATGTCGCAGTCGAATGTATTTTATGAAGTTCTAAATTGTGAATATCAGAGAAAATATTTCTGCTCTTACTCTGAGCTATTGGAATCCAAATGGCATCTGTGGTAATCAGGCTGAAATTGAACAATTTACTTGTGATCACAAAGTAGATGTAATGTTGCTTAACGAAACTAACCTAAGTGTTAAGAAAAAATTTAAAATGCCTGGCTTTACTTTTTTTAGGGAGGATATAAATACAGGTGGAATTGGGGGTGGGGCGATGATTCCAATTCAAAAAGATATCAAATTCTATGAGATTCCTACAGAAACAAATACTATTGAGGCTGTTGGTATTAAGCTTGCAGTTAATACTCTGATAGTCTCGGTTTACAGAGCGCCCAAGATTAGGCTTGATTTTCGAGATTTAGATATCATTTTTAAGATTTCAAATAAAATTAAATATTAATCCAATAAACAAATTTGAACTTATGCATAAATTGCTAATACCTGAGCAATTTTTGTTTGTTGAAGGAAAAAGTACAGTGCAACAGCTGCTCCGAGTTACAAATTATATAACGACCGATGCTAACTTAAGTAAATCTACAGCTTTGGTGATGCTGGATATTGAGGAAGCTTCCGATACAGACTGGCATTAGGGACTTATTCATAAACTTAAAATTTTGAATTTTCCAACCTACATTTTGAACTGGTGATTTTTATTCACTATACTAATGATATCCCGAGAACTGATACTCTCAAATTGTCCAACTTTGCGGATGATACTGGGATTTATATTGCATCGTGGAGAATCAGGTTGGCTACTGAAATAACCCAACGATATCTAGACATACTAATTTAATATTTTGATACATGAAAGTTAAAAATAAATGTAGAGGAAACCGAGTTTGTTATTTTCAAAAATTCTTCGAGAAAAAGTAAAACCAGGCATTTTAAAGTTTTTCGTTACACTTAGTTTAGTTTTACTAAGCAAAATTGGTGCAAGATTATCAGAGATGAAAAAAATGTCAATAATTTAAACTGTTGAGTTTTTTGTAAAATAATCGTAGTTTCAACTATCATTTACTCAATAAATTGATTTTAATTGAAATTATACTAAGGATTAATTATAATTATCCAGAATTGAGTGTTTTAACTTGCCCAGGAGCAATACCAGAAACGATTATCTGTTGAAGCACAAAGGTGTCAAAATGGTACCCTTGACCTGGTCTAATAAAAATGTTTAATACAGCTAATCAATTAATTTCGTGATATTTTTTTCTATAAGAATACTTAATTGAATATGTAAGCTTTATTTAATAATGATAATCTTTCTTTATTTTTGGAAACTGATGCACTTAAATGCTGTTGATTTTTTCCCTATCTACTGTAGGGTGGTTTCCTCTACTTGCAATTGCGTCATATTCTCTTTACGGATTGACGCTCTCAGGGCAGGGACGGCCTTATATAGTCTTGCCGCTACTCCCAGTTGATCGTAGTGGGGTCAGACGGTGGCTTTGATTGGCTGCGCTGGCTCACGTGGTTTGATCATATCTGCGGAGTGGGGCTCGCTTGCCGCGTTGAGTGCTGACTGACCCTGATGCCCGCGCGCTTGCGCCTGTTTTATTATAATATACTAGCCAATGAAATTATTTAAATTGTCTTAAGGCTGAAAGGCATGTTACAAGGTGTCAAAGATTTTGAAATATTTCAACTTATTTCTAAGGATTTTTAATAATTTCGAAGATGTTAGGGTATTTAAAAAAAATCGATAATACTTTGAAGAGCTTCTGTAACTTTAAAGATTTTGAAATATTGTATATAATTTGAAATGCTTCAGAGTATCTTGATGGAGTTCAAACAACTTTAATTGATTTTAATAATTTAATAGAATTCAAGAGGGTTTTAAAGATTTCAGGGCATTTTTTTAAGTTCCAAGAAATTTTCGAAAGCTTTAAATTGTTTCAAGAGATTGGAAAAGATGTTAAAGTATTTGAAAAATTTAGAGGTATTTTTTGAAATTCCAAGAAATTTCTAAGAGCTTTGAAATGTTATGAGGGATGAAAAAAAATTTCAGAGGATTTGAGAGATTTCAGAGCACTTTTTAAACCTCTAAGAAATTTCAAATAGCTTCAAACAGTTTTGAGGGATTTCAAAAGATTTAAAATACTTGAGGGTATTTTACTATATTTCAAAGAATTTTTAATAGATTTCAATAATTTCAAGGGATTCCAAAGGATTTGAAATATTTGAGGGTGTTTTTGGGAATTCCAAAAAAAATTTGAAGAGCTTCAAAAAGTTCAAGTGGATTTTAAAGAACTTCAAAGCACTCGAAGTATTTAAGGCTTTTTTTTAATTTCCAAGTAATTTTCAAGAGCTTTAAAAAGTGTTTAGGAATTTTAAAAAAATTGAAACATTCGAGAGTACTTTAATAAATTTCAACAATTTTTTAAAAGGTTTCAATAATTTTAAGAAATTCCAAAGGATTTAAAATATTTCAAGGTTTTCTTGAAAATTCAAACAAAATTTGAAGAGCTTCAAATAGTTTTGAAGGATTTTAAAAAATTCAAGAGAATTGAGGTATCATAGGTTATTTTTGAAAATTTTCAACAGCTTTAATAAGTTTTGTGGGATTGAAATTAATTGAAAAAATTTGAAACATTTTAGAGTATTTTAATACATTCCAAAGAATTTTCAAGAGCTTTAAAAAGTGTTGAGGGTTTTCAAAAAAATGGAAAAGATTTGGAACATTTTTAAGTATTTTCATAGACTCCAAAGAATTTTCAATAAATTTTGATAAGTTTGAGTGGTTTCAAAGAATTTGAAACATTTTGAGGTTTTTTTGAAAATTCAAAGAAAATTGAAAGAGCTTTCAAAAGTTTTGAAGAATTTTTAAAAGATGCAAAGGATCTGAAGTACTTTAGGCTATTTTTTGAAATTTCAAGAAAGTTTCAAGAGCTATAAAATGTTTTTAGGGATTTCGAAAATATTGAAAAGATTTTGAATAGTTTAAAGTATTTTGATAGATTCCAAACAAATTTCAATAGATTTTAATTATTTCAAGGGATTTCAAAGAATTTGGAATATTTCAAGGTTTTCTTCAGAATTCCGAAAAAATCTGAAGAGCTTGAAAAAGTTTTTAAGAATTTACAAAAATTGCAAGGAATTTGAAGTATTCTAGCGTATTTTTCGAAAATTTCAAGAAATTGCAAAGAGCTTCTAAAAGTTTTAAGGGATTTCAAATAATTTGAAATATTTTAGATTATTTTAATCGATTTCAAAGAATTTTCAACAGATTTTAATAATTTTAAGAGATTGTAAAGGATTTAAAATATTTTGAGGTTTTGAAAATTCAAAGAAAAATAAAAGAGCTTTCAAAGGTTTTACAGAATTTTTAAAAGTTTCAAAGGATTTTAAGTATTTAATGGTATTTTTAAAAATTCCAAGAAAGTTTCAAGAGCTAAAAAAATGTTTCAGGGATTTCGAAGAAATTGAGATCATTTTAGAGCATTTTGATGGATTTCAAAGAAACTTCAATAGATTTTAACCATTTTAAGGGATTTTAAAGAATTAAAAATATTTTAAGGTTTTCTTGAGAATTCCAGGATAATTTGAAGAGCTCAAAAAAGTTCTGAAGAATTTGAAAAAATTTCAAAGTATTTGAAGTATTTTAGAGTATTTTGAAAAATCCCAAGAAATTGCAAAGAGCTTTTAGAAATTTTAAGGGATTTAAAAAGATTCGAAATATTTTAGATTATTTTAACACATTTCAAACAATTTTCAATAGATCTCAATAATTTTAAGGGATTCTGAAGTATTCGAAATACTTTAACGTTTTCTCATAAATATCAAAAAAATCAAGAGCTTTGGAAAGTTTTAATAGATTGAAAAAAATTTCGAAGGTTTTGAAGATTTAGAATATTTTGAGGTTTTATTGAAAATTCAGAGAAAATTGAAAGAGCTTTCAAAAGTTTGAAATAATTCGAAGTATTTTAAAGTATTTTTCAAAATTTCATGAAAGTTTCAAGAGCTCTAAAAAGTTATTAAGGATTTCAAAAAAATTGAAAAGACTTGAAACATTTGATAGAATTTTGATAGATTCCGAAGAATTCTTAATAGATTGTAATAATATGAAGGTGTTTCAAAGAACTTAAAATATTTTAAGATTCCCTCGAGAATTCCAGAAAAATTTGAAGAGCTTCAAAAAGTTTTGAAGAAAAAAAAAAATTTCTGAGGATTTGGAATATTTTACATTATTTCGATAGATTTCAAATAATTTTTGATAGATTTCAATAATTTTAGGAGATTCTGTATCTTTAAACATTCCTAAAAATTTTGAAAAGCTAAAAAAAGTTTTGAGGGGGTTTGAAAGATTTCAGAAGTTTCAGAATATTTCAAAGTATTCGAAGCAATGCCAAAAAATTTTCAGTAGATTTCAATAATTTTGGGGATTTTTAAGGTTCAATTTTATTTTATTTTTATTTATTATTTAAAAATAGGCAAAAAGAGCCAAAAACTATGTCATTTATTTTTTTGTGGATTCGGAAAAATGTTCAACCATGATAACAAAACTGAAAACATTTTTGGATTCATTTACCCAACATCTAGGTTCGCCTTCTTTTTCAAAAATTTTTTTAAACAATTGCATTATTTTTTAAGTTTTCCAATTGTTATAAACAAACTAAGCATCCGATCAAAAAAATGTCACAGAGCGACAGCTTAAGGATTTCAGGCAGTTCCTTGGTGAACAAATTCTTTTAAATTCATCATCAATTTCTCTCAATGAAGAATGATTGTTGTTAAATTTTGTAAATCTGGCAGCAGTTTTTCACTCGAATATGACAGAGGATCATGCACAGAGTGCCCTGATTATAAATCGTGCAAGTTAGAGGCGAGCAAAGCCGATAAATTGGGATTTTATTATCGCTAATAACCATCCGAAATTATTATTCCACGATATTTACACCGGGGCTAACCGACCCCTGCCTATCCATACTCGATTGTGTTACGAGCTCTCGCCCATTATTTACCCGTGTATAAACCATACGTTCATCCCCGTTCGATCCGCCGCGTTGCTTTTCGTTCGTGCGAGCATACGATTGTTTATTGGCAAAAATTAACGCCCAATTTGTATGGTCATTCTCGGAGGTTATTATTATTTTATCGTCCACAGCACCGCGTCCTACTCACACTAACTCTTCCATTTATTACCCATCTGCGGTTGTAAATTAAAATAATAATTCAACAAACGTTTTATATTCTTTTTACATTCTCATCCTAATGTTTTGAGACCCCCAGAGTCAGAAAAACCGACTTTTACGAAGGTGTCTGTTTGTCTGTCCCTCTGTCTGTCTGTATGTCTGGCTGTCAGTATGTCTGTCTGTCTGTATGTCTGGCTGTCAGTATGTCTGTCTGTCTGGATGTTTGTCTGTCTGTTTGTATGTTCATCTGTCGGTCAGTATGTCTGTCTGTCTTTCTTTCTGTCCGATTGTCTGTCTGTAGTCTGTAGTGTCGTGTAGGCACAATAACTTTCGAAATATTGATCATATTGGATTGTGTTCTGGCACACTTTTTTATGGCCTAAAATGTTTGTTAAGCAGCTATTTGGGATAAAAATTCAAAAAGTTAGAGCATTCTTTGAATTTTTGAGAACATTTTTTTCCAAGATTCGAAAATTCTAGTCACGGCACGAAATGAAAAAAAAAGTGAAAAAGAGGAAAACGTTGCTTTTTGAAAGCTCTATAAGATTATCATAACAACTTTTTCAATCTTTTCAAGAAATCGAAAATTAAAATTATGATCGCACGAAAATAATGAAAAATCAAAAATTCCATTCTGCGGTCGAACAAGATAAGAAAAAAAAATAATTCAACAAAAATTGTGTATCCAGAGAATATCTACAAATTTGTTATGAATCACTTTTTTATAGGACACGTAGTTTTTGTTTCATTCGTAAAAAACATTTACAATTAAAAAATTCAATTTTTGGACAAACGACACCAGCTACAGAAAAAAATAAATAAGAAAACAATCGTTATTGACACAAAAAAAGAGCTAAAAATTTGTCAGTGATCATTTTTTTAGGATGCGTCGTTTTTGGTTTAATCTTAAAGAATACCATTAAAAAAAAATAAATCAAAATTTTTGAAAAACTACACAATTGATATTTGAAAAATCAACTTTTTGGAAGAAGGACACAAGCTTTCAATTGAAAATGATCTTTTTTGTTGCCAGTCCGTCTTTGGGGTAGAAAAATACTCTTTTTAGTTGAAGATTCAACTTGCTACAATTGCTTTTTTTTTTTTGCTGAGCGCAAGTAGTTGAGCTTTTTTTTGTTTCAACTCAATTTTTTAAACTGAAAATTGAGCTATTCAATGTTTCGTTGAAAAGTTATATTTTCCATTGAAAATGTCAACTATTTGGTACAATTTTGTTGAACAATCATCTATTTTGACAAAAATTTGTCCTTTTTGGAAGGAAATTAATCTCTCTGGTGAAAAATGCATATTTTTGGTTAAAAATTTAACTATTGGGTTAAAAATTCATCTTTTTGTCAAAATACGCAACTATTTGGTTGGAAGTTGACCTACATTGTTGAAAAATTGATTTATTTTTTTTTAAGATTCACATCTTTGAATGAAAATTTAATTATTTTGTCAAGAATGCAAATATGTTTTGAAAGAGCATTTTTTTTTGTTAAAAAATTAATCAGTTGGTTGCAAGCTGACATACTTGGTAGAAAAATTATTATTTCACTTAAGAGTACAAATATTTGTTTAAATGCTGAACACTTTTGTTGAAAATTCATCATTTTTCTTGAAAACTCATCTCTTTGGTTAAAAAGATAACTCTTTTGATTGAAATTCGCCCTCTTATTTTGGTTGAAAATTAAGTTTTTATGTGGAGGTATAACAATTCGAATTTTTTCACTTGATGAGTTGAAAATTTGACTACATATTCGGTAGAAAATTCTTTTTTTTTTTTAAACATTCATCTTTTTGGGTCAAGTAATAATATTTTTTGATGAAGATTTAATTATTTTGTATACAATTCGTGAAGTTTTTTTTCAACGTCGATTTTTCCAACCTTCGAATTTTTATCTCAAAACTTAACTCTATTTTGGAAAATTTGTCTTTCTGATTACAAATTCACCTGCTTTAGCAGAAATTACATCATTCTTGGATTAAATTGCAGCTGTTTGGTTTAAAATTCAACAGTTGTGTAAAAAAGTCACACTTTTTGGTTGAAAATTCTACTGTTTTGTTGAAAATTTAACTATTTTGTAGAAAATTCACTTTTTGTTCAAAATTCAGATTTTGGTATTAAAAAATGAACTGAAAGCTTTTCTGGATGAAAATTGAAGTATTTTCAAAATTTTTATTATTTTTTTTTCTCAATTTAAAATTCATCTGTTTTAAGAGAAATTTTATCTTTCTTGAATAAAAATGCGTTTAGTTGAAAATAAAACGATTTTGTTGGAAAGTTATACTTTTTGTTGAAAATTCAACTGTTTTGTTGAGAATTCTACTGTTTTGTTGAAAATTCAACTATTTCGTAGAAATTCACTTTTGGTTAAAAATTCATATTTTGGTGTTAAAAAATGAATTGTAAACTTTTCTGGATGAAAGTTCAACTTAAAAATATGGTCCTATTTTTATGAAAAATTCGTCTATTTTAGTACAAATTTCATCTTTCTTGGATGAAAATTCAACTATTTGGTAGGGAGTTCAACTATTCCATTAAAAATGCATCCCATTTGGTTGGAATATTTCGTTTTTTGGATGGAAAATTAAATTTTGTTCGTAGAAGTTTAATCTGTGTAAAAATTCATATTTTGGTCTTGAAAAGTTAACTGGAATCTTTTCTGAATGAAAATTCTATTATTCTTTAAAAGTTGGTTTTCTTTTTAGATAAAAATTCATTTGTTTTGAGAGAAATGTCATATTTTTTGGATGAAAGTCATATTTTTTGTTCTTAAATCTAATTCTTGTAGAGAAAACTATTTTTTTTGAAAATTTATGTATTTATTTGAAAATTCGTCTCTTGTAAGAAACTGAATCTTCTAGTTTTATTATTATTTTTTGTTTTTATTTATTTATTTTTTTTTTAGAGTACTTATTCAGGGTTGAAAATTTATCTTTCTGGATAAAAAAATGAAAATTTTTGAACTCTCTAGAAACGCGAAATAACGTATAATAAACCTGAAACCCGTATTTAGCTAACAGGGTTAAAAATTGGCAACGTGGCTTATGGACGGCCCCTTATGGGATGTTTGGGGAAAATTTAATCTATTTATGGTGGACCACTGTCATTTACGATTATGTGAAGGGGTTGGAAATGAGGATGACTATGTGATGATTACAGAGCTGGAACGACGGTGTTCGTCATCGAGTTACGATCCTGCATTGTTAGCATATGCCGAACGTATGGCCTCACGTTTCATGGTGACCATAACAGAATTTGCTAACCGCCTTCGATTTTCAAGTCACTCGCTTATTAGCAACCCTGGAATGTTCATCAAATTTCTTGATTTTCTCTCTTTCATTTTATTCATAAAAAATGAGAAGATTTTCATACCCCCTCCCCCCCGCCCCTCTTCTTATCCTTCTTACGTAGATTATTTATGTTTTATTCATCAAATCCGAAATTAATTAATTTTTTCTATTTCCAAGTAAACAAAATATTCATGAGTTTCTGAAGAAACTTTGACGTATATGCTCTAGCAAGCAGTCCAGGTGAAGAGCTTCACAAGGGAGTAGAAATTGGGTGTTTTAAAATAAAGTACAATAGCACTCGTGCGACTTCAAGATTTTTTTTCAAAGGATTTTAAGACATTTCAAAAATTTTTTAGAGATTTTAATAGATTCCAAAATCTATATCTATGGATTTTAAATGATTTTTTCAAGATTTCAGAAGATTTAAGGGGATTCCAAAGGATTTTCAAATGTTGATCTGTTATAAGGGATTTTGAGGAACTCGGCAAGATTCTCATCGAATTTAAAGATTTCAATTAATTTTAGCAAGATTTCGAAGATTTCCAGGGATTTCAGGAGTTTTTGAAGTATTAAGGGATTTCAATGACTTCAAAATAAGTCAGCACATTCCAAAGGATTTTAAAGGATTTCACGTGATATCAAAGTGTTCTTACAAAATTTGAAAAATGCCAAAGGAATTTAATGAGACTTCTAATATTTACAAAGATTGAAAAGATTCGCAAATATTGTGAAGGATCATAACGAATTTCAAAACATTGCAAAATTTTTCGAAAGATTTCAAGGAATTTTCAGAGATTTCAAAAGATTTCAAAGTATGTATCCATGGATTTTAAGGGATTTTTTAGGACTTTAAAAGATTTCAGAAAGATTTCAAAAAGTATTTTAATTTTGATTTCAAATTCAAATATTTCTATGAATTTTGAAGAGATTTAAAAAATGTCAAGTGATCTTGTGAGATTTTGAAATGTTTTACGAAATTTTTAGGATTTACAGATTTTTAGATAGTTTGAGGAATTTCCATGAATCTTCATTTATTCTAATGGATTTCAAAGGATTATATTTGAAATTGAAGTATTTTCAAAATTTTAAAGGATGTTAGACTTTGAAGATTTTTAGAAATCTCAAAAAATTTGCAAAGATTTCGGAAGGATTTCAACTGATATTTACGAATTTTAGGCCAAATATTATAAAGAATTCTGTAAGATTGGAAAAAAATTACCGGATTTCAGAGCTTTTTCGAAAAATCTTCAAGGAACTCGGAGAATTTGAAGAAATTTGCAAGCATTTCAAAGGATTTCAATAGATTTCTAGATATGTAGAGGGATTTCGATGATTTCACTGGATTTCAAAGTATTTAAAAATATTTTAGAAAATTCCATAGCGTCTTCATGGATTTCAGAGGATTCCGGAAGATTTCAAAAGATTAAGCGCAATTCAAAAGGATAGCCAAATATTATGAGAAATTCTGATATATTTGAAAAAAATGTCACCAGTTTTCAGAATTTTTGTTTAATTTTTCCAGGATTCCAGAGAATTAGAAAAAATTGCAAATATTCTAAAGTATTTTAACCGATTTCAAGAGATATAAAGGGATTTTGATTATTTCACGGGATTTCCTGTAGGCACGATGACCTACTCGATGTCGACTTAGCGTCACGCGTCAATTTTGTATATTGGTATCCGAAAAACTTTGAAAATAATCGGAAAATCAAAATATACCAAAAAATCAATGTTCAGGACTTTATTTCACGTAGTGGAATTTTATATTTTTCTTTGAAAAGCCACGTGTCGACTGAGCCCCAATGTCGTTTTTTCTTCTTTCTTCAAATGTTTTTTATCAAATCTTCACATTTTGAAATCCCGTGATTCAGAAAACACGATTTTTACAAAGATGTCTGTCTGTCTGCATGTATGTATATCTGTCTATATCCGGTAGGCACGATGACCTACTCGCTGTCGACTTAGCGTCATGCGTCAATTTTGTATATTGTTATCCGAAAAACTTTGAAAATAATCTGAAAATCAAAATATAACAAAAAAATAAACGATGAGGACCTTTTATCACGTAGTGAAATTTATATATTTTTCTTTAAAAAGGCACGTGTCGACTTAGCCCCAATGTTGTTTTTTTTCTCTTTTCAAATGTTTTCATCAAATCTTCACATTTTGATATCCCGTGATTCAGAAAACACGATTTTTACAAAGATGTCTGTCTGTCTGCATACGTATATCGGTCTATGCCCTGTAGGCAAGATGACCTACTCGCTGTCGACTTAGCTTCGCGCGTTAATTTCGTATATTGGTATCCGAAAAACTTTGAAAATAATCGGAAAATCAAAATATAACAACAACAAAAAATAAATGATCAGGACCTTTTATCACGTAGTGAAATTTTTATATTTTTCTTTGAAAAGCCACGTGCCGACTGAGCCCCAATGTCTTTTTTTTCTATCATCAAATGTTTTCATCAAATCTCCACATTTTGAGATTCCGTGAGTCAGAAAACACGATTTTGAAAAAGTTGTCCGTCTGTATGTATGTATGTAAATCTGCATATATCCTGTAGGCACGATGACCTACTCGCTGCCGACTTAGCGTCATGCGTCAATTTTGTACATTATTATCCGAAAAACTTTGGAAATAATCGGAAAATCAAAATATAACAAAAAATCAATGTTCAGTACCTTTTTTCACGAAGTGAAATTTTATATTTTTCTCTGAAAAAACACGCGTCGACTTATCCTAACTGTCGCCTTAGCCCCACTATTCCCTATTAAAGGTTTCGAAGTTTCGTAAAATTTCGAAGTATTTAACGGATTTTCAATTACTGTAAGGGATTTTTATGGGATTTTGAATATTTGATGCGATTTCAAGGATTTTCACAATTTCTAAAGTAAGGATATTTATTTTTTTTTTGACAACCTAGTAGGATTTTAAGATTTAACAACCTTCCAAAGGCCTCCCGAATATCATGAAGTATTTTTATTTCCATTTCGAATTTAAAGATTTCTATGAATTTTCATGAAATTTCAAAGATTTTAAGAAACTTTGTAATATTTCGAAACATTTTACCAAAATTTAAAGATTTAAGCAGATTTTTAGACAGTTTGAGGGATTTCTATGAATTTTCAAGGATTCTAAGGGATTTCAAAGAATTTCTTGTCATACCAAAATATTTTCAAAATTTCAGAGGATGTTAGGAGATGTTAAGGAGACTTGGAAGGTTTTAAGAAATTTCCCAAGATTTTCAGAGATTTCAAAAGGATTTCAACGGATATTAATAGATTTTAGGAGATGTGAATAGGTTCAAATGATTTCACGGAATTTTTAAGTATTTTGAAATATTTTGAAAGATTCTGAAGTATATTCACGGATTTCAGAGGATTTCGTAAGATTTCAAAACATTCAGTGGATTCTCAAAGGATCGCAAAATATAAAGAATTTTGAAAGATTTGAAAGAAGTAAACGGATTTCAGAGTTCTTTCAAAAATTTTCAAGGATTTCAGCAAATTTGAAAAGATATTCAAATATTTAAAAGGATTTTAACAGATTCCTAGATATGTAGAGCGGTTTTAATAATTCCACTGAATTTCGAAGTATTTAAAAATATTTCGGAAGATTCCAAATTGTATCCACGGACTCCAGAAATTTTCGGAAGATTTGAAAAGATTCAGTGAAATTCAAAAGGATAGCCAAATATTGTAAAGAAGTCTGAGAGATTTAAAGAAAACCGGCTATCAGAGAATCTTCGAAAAATTTGAAGAATTTCAGAAAATTTAAAAATATTTGCGAATTTCGCAAAGAGTTCCAACCGATTTGAAGAGATTTGAAGATGTTTTTATTGTACCGGATTTTTAAGCATTTTAAGAGACTTTAAAAGATTTATCGAAATTTCAGAGTATTTTTGAATATTTTAAAGGTTTGGAGGGATTTTATAGAAATTAAATAGCTGACGAAAAGTAAATTTGAAAAAAAAATTCGTTTAACAACGTATTAGATATGGTTGAATCGAAAATTTACTTAGCTACAAAATGTTTCTGATGATTTTGAACTTTATGGGATTTTGAATATTTTATGTGATTTCAAGGATTTTCAAAATTTCTAAAGTCTTATTATAAAATCTTATTTTTTTTCTGACAACCTTCGCACCGAAGAAGCCTCACGTAACTAAAAGACGCTCCGTGTATTATTCTTGAATAAAAAAATCAGAGTTGATAGAAATCCGATTTAATTTTTATATTTTATGGAATATTTTTCAATAATATTTTGGTTTGATTCTATCAATCACATGCGAGCTAACACAAATCATTTCCCGTTCGCTCAATTAAATTTGTAGATTTAATCGAACTTTATGTCTCACTAATTAACCTGTCGAGCCAATTTTGAGCTGTCGGTTACTTTCCTCGAACCGATTGAGCATATTTTCTCTGATTGGCTCATGTCAGATAATTCCATGCGAGCGAGAATAAAATGTCTCTTTTCTAATGGAATTGATTGAATTTAATCCACTAAATAGAATATCATGTAGAAATCAAGATTTGCGATAGTGAATCGCCGCCAAGCAAAAAACTGCGAATATATTAATTTTTTTACTGTTTGAGAAAAAAAATTTAAACATTTTTTTCTTTACAAATTTAGGTGGAATATTTGTTATCAATAAAAAATCGCGAAAAATAAGCAAAAGGTTAATTCTTTTGAAAGTTATCGTGCTAACAAACTAAAAATCTACAGACGGACAGAATAACAGACAGATAAACAGACAGACAAACAGACAGACAAACAGACAGACAGGCAGACAAACATACAGACAAACATACAGACAAACATACAGACAAACAGACAGACAAACAAACAGATAGACAAACAGACAGACAAACAGACAGACAAACATACAGA
>CAKNXH010000258.1:235724-260496 GCA_932178445.1 Andricus quercusramuli | reverse complement strand
TGTATGTATGTATGTATGTATGTATGTATGTATGTATGTATGTATGTCTGTCTGTTAGTATGTATGTTAGTTTGCAAATCGGTCTGTCTGTTAGTCTGTATGTCTGCATGTCTGTTAGTATGTATGTTAGTCTGTTAGTTGGTCTGTCTGTTAGTCTGTCTGTTAGTCTGTCTGTCTATGTGTCTGGCTGTCTGTCTGTCTGTCTGTCTGTTAGTATGTATGTTAGTCTGTAGATCGGTCTTTCTGTTAGCCTGTATGTCTGCCTGTCTGTTAGTATATATGTTAGTCTGTTAGTCGGTTTGCCTGTATGTCTGTATGTCTGTCTGTCTGTCTTTCTGTTTGTTAGTATGTATGTTAGTCTGTAAATCGGTCTGTCTGTTAGTCTGTATGCCTGTCTGTCTGTTAGTATGTATGTTAACCTGTTGGTCAGTCTGTATGTTAATATTTACGTATGTCTGTCTGTCTTTCTGTCTGTATGTTCGTCTGTCTGTCTGTTAGTATGTATGTCTGTCTGTCTGTTAGTATGTATGTTAGTCTGTGAATCGGTCTTTCTGTTAGTCTGTATGTCTGCCTGTCTGTTAGTATGTATGTAGTCTGTTATTCGATCTGTCTGTTAGTATGCATGTCTGTCTTTCTGTTGGTATGCATGTCAGTCTGTTAGTCTGTCTGTCTGTTATTCTGTATGTCTGTCTGTCTGTTAGTCTGTCTGTTAGGCTGTCTGACGACAAAGCTGCCTGCTAAGCAGTCAGATTTTTATTATTATTATTATTCATTATCTGTTTTAAAATCGACTATTTTGTTTAAAATGCCATTAGGCATATTGGCAACAGAACTTACAACAAAATCGAAGCAACGAACAATAAACGGAAAATTCGCATTAGGCAATGGATACACTCCTTTCGGGAGTGGGTGGAAGGGAGAAGGAAAAAAAAGCTAAAAATTGATAATTTGACTTATGGACGGCCCTTAAAAGATGCAGAAATTGAGAACAACAAAGTAGGCAATGAGTTGTTTCAAATTTACGAGTATCGGATTACCTCAGGTGCATGATTAAACAACTGAGGTGTTTTATGCTCGGCTCTCAAACATCGCGTGACTCAACGGCCACATCCGTTTCCGTCTTACGGTCAACCGCTTGAACCCCTTAAACCAATGTATGTTCTTTGCTCATAGTGTTAGAACTATCAACCCATTTCTTTTCACATAGTCAGTCTTTTAATGGGATTGTTGTGTGATTAAATTTTTTTTTCAAAATGAATCAGAAGAGCAAACAAAAATTAAACAGAAAACATAACCTATATTTTTAGCGAAATAAATTTGGCTTCTTGATTAAATAACTTATATTTGTGTTAATTATTTGAAAAGTATTTGAAAAATATAAAGAAGGGCCTGAAAGGAGTTCCAAATACCCAGAATTTTCCAAAAACTGTTTCCGAATTGTGATTGAAAAAAATTTGAGGTTATGTTGGAAAACAGCTCAATATGTCGCACTTAAAAGAAATTTTTCATTACTATATTTTTCAAGATTTATATTTTAATCAAAATAATATTTTTTAATGAGATTTATTTACGAATGTCTGCTGCTTTTTGATGATTTCAAGCGAACACATATTTCTGTCAGAAATCATAGATTGAATTTGAATATTCAACTATTTCGTAGAAACTTTAACTTTTGAGAAAAATTCACATTTTGTGTTGACCAATCAACGGAAATCTTTTTTGAATGAAAATTTGACTATTTTTTTTTTTGAAAATTTATCTTTTTTATTTAAAAATTTATCTCTCTGAGTAGAAAAATCATATTTCTTGGATAAGAATGCAACTGTCGGGTTGAAAATTCAATAAATTTGTTAAAAAGTGATCCTTTTGGTCCAAAAATTTACTGTTTTGTTGAAAATTCAACTATTCTGTAGAAAATTTCCCTTTTGAGAAAAATTCACATTTTGTATTGAAAAATCAATGTAGATATTTGTTGGATGAAAATTCAACAACATTTTTCAATATTTGTCTTTCTAATTGAAAAAATTATCGCTTTTAGTGGGAAATTATTCTTTTTTGAATGAAAATGTTACTGTTTTATTGAAAATTAGATCATTTTCTTTAAAGTCATCCTTTTTTGTATGAAAATTCAACTGTTATGACTGCTAATTCGTCATCACTTTCTTGTTGAAGATTCATATTTTTAGTGGAAAATTCATCTCTTTACTTAAAGTTTGACTATTTAGTTGAAAACTGATATTTTGATTGAAAATTTAACTGTGTGGGTAAAAGTTTAACTTTCATGTTGAATTTTTCTTTTAAGAGAAGCTTCATCCCTATGATTAAAATATCAATTAATTTCTTGAAAATTAATTTTTTTTCTGGAAAGTCCAATTTTCCTGGTTGAAAATTCAATTTTTGTACAGAAAATTCTTTTTTTTTGCTTCAATGTTAAACAATTTAGGGAAACTTTTTTTCCTTCATTACTGAAAAATGAAAACATTTTTTTCTCAAAAATTAATAATTCAAACAAATTTCCAAAAATACTAATTTTTAAAAAAAATTTTATGCAGTATTTAAAAAATTCACTGTAGAAAACTGAGTTGATAGAAGGATTATTGAAGGAGTTTAAGGTCAAGAGACTCGGAAAGGGTTGGGAAAGGTCAGGAAAATGCCATAGACGTCTTGACGGCTGACATTAGAGGCACGAAATGCCATCAACCCCTGGTCAAACTTTCCTCACGATTTATACTCACTATTCTCGACAAATGCGCCTGTAGTTTTTCGATTTGAAGGGAAAAATAATTTTTATCGATTATTTATTCAAAATTTTTTACAGTTTTTGAGCACTCAAATTTGACCTGAAATTAGATTCCGAGATTTGACAAAGAAGGAAATAAGTATTATCAGTTTGTTTTCAAATTTATCTGAACATAATTTTCCTAAAATTTTTGAAAATTTTAAAAAGATTTTTGAGGATTTCAGATATGTCGAAAATAAATTAAAGGATTTAAAAAATATGTTTCATAGGATTTTATAAAATATTAGGAACATTTTGAGTCAGCTTAAAAGATATTCAGGACATTTAGGAATTTTGAAAACCAAAATATTTATTGAATTTCTGGAAATCCAATTAAATGTTTTCCAATTTGTTTAAATTTTTTAAATTCGTAAATATCTTTTAAACTGATCCGAATTTTCTCTTAAAATTCGGAACATTTCAAAAATAAAACATGGCCTTAAAATCTTTCAGATTTTTTTCGATATTTTGAAAAATCTTTTCAGAATTTTCCAAAATGTTTTTGAAATCTTCCTTATATATGCATTTTTCAAAAATAGCAAATCATTTGAAATGTTTTCTTTTCAAGATTTTTGAAAATCTTTTGAAGTGATTCGAATTTTTCCTGAAATTAAGAAAAAATATTCAGCAAAATTGAAAAAATCGTGTCAAAATCTTTGAGATTCTTCTTCGAAAATTTTGGAAATCTTTTGATAATTCTGAAAATATATTGAATCGTTTTAAAATATTTTCAAATATTTTTTTTTAAATTTCAACTTTTAAAATTCGTAAATATCTTATAATGTCAAGCAAATTTTTTCTTAAAATTTATAACAGGTAGAGAAAAATAAAACATTGTCTACAAATCTTTCAGATTTTTTCGACATTTAAAATTTTTTTTTTAATTTCCAACAATTTTTTCAAAGTTTCCTTATACATCAATTTTTAAGAATAAAAAATCATTTCAAATTTCCCCTTACTGCTCAAACAAATTTTATTATTTTGAAACCTTTCAAAATTCTTGAGAAGCTTCTAAGTTTCTTTTCAAAATTTTCAAAGATCTGTATTTGGTTTTGCATGTTTTGAAATTTTTTGAAGATTTTTGAACATCTTTTGAAGTAATTCGAATTTTTCTCAAATGAAAGAAGATATTCTGTGAGAATATTCTTAAATATTCTTTGGAAAACAAATTTTTAAATAAACAATAATTTCAAATTTTCCTGGCATTTCCAAGAAAAAATGTTCAGTATCCAAATTATTTTTTAATATTTTCTATATTGCCAAGCTTAAATTTTCTCAAATTGTTTTATCTTCTGACATTAATTTTTTTTTAAATGTTCAACACTCTTTTTGAAAAAAATATGAAATCATTTCAAATATTTTGAAATCTTTCTCAATTTTCTGAAATAAGAAATTATTTGAAGTTTTTCCATGAATCTGAAGATAAATTTTTATTCGCTTTAATTCTTCCAAAATTCATGAGAGAATTTTCATTTTTTCTTTCATTCTTGAATAATTTAAATATTGTTCAGAAATTTTTTTATATCTTTTAAAATTTTGAATTACTTCTTATTCTTGTTGAAATTTCTACTTCCAAACCTTATAAATATCTTTTAAACAGATTCCAATTTTCCTTAAATGTAAAATCTTTTTCAATTTTTTCCTAATGTTTACTTTCTAGAATAAAAAATAATCTGAAGCTTTTTTAAACATTTCTTTTGTTCTCTTGGAACCTATAAAAATTCTAAATAAGCTTCTTTCTTTGACATCTTTAGAAATTATTAAAAAAAAAAAATGATTTTATGTTTTCCGAGTTTAAGTTTATAGGATTTTATGAAATATCAGGAGAAGCTTGAGTCAGCTTCAAAGATATTCAAGACTTTGAGGAGTTTTGAAAGAATAAAAAAATATTTCGTGAAATCCTGGAAATCTAGTCAAATATTTAAAACAAATTTTAAAATTCGTAAATATCTTCTAATCTAAATTGAATTAAAAAAAAAAAAAAAAATAAATAAATAAAACATTTTTCTTCTCAAACAAATTTTATTATTCTGGAACCTTTCAAAATTCTTGAAAAGCTCCTAAGTTTTTTTTCAAAATTTTCAAAAATCTATATTTGGTTTTAAATGTTTTTAAATCTTTTGAAGGTTTTCAAACAGCTTTTAAAGTGATTTGAATTTTTCTTAAATTAATAAAGATAATCTGCAAAAGAATTTTTGGAAATCTATCCATAATTTTGAAAATATGTTGAATTGTTTCGGAATATTTTTAAATATTCTTTGGAAAATAAATTTTCAAATAAAGAATAATTTCAAATTTTCCTGGCATTTCCAAGAAAACATTTTTAGCATCCAAATTATTTTTCAATCTTTTCAACATTGCTAAGCTTAAATTTTATCAAATTATTTTATCTACTGAAATTAAAATTTTTTTTTAAATGTTCTACAATCTTTTTGAAAAACATTTGAAATAATTTCAAATATTTTGAAATATCGAAAAATTTGTCATATCTTTTAAAATTTTGAAATACTTCTGATTCTTGTTAAAATTTTAACTTCCAAACCTTATAAATATCTTTCAGATTCCAATTTTCCTTAAATTTGAAACCTTTTTCAATTTTTTCCTAATGTTTATTTCTCAGAATAGAAAATAATTTCAAGCGTTTTTAAACAGTTCTTTTGTTCCCTTGAAACCTATAAAAATTCTAAATAAGCTTCTTTTTTGACATCTTTAGAAATTAAAAAAAAATTAATTTAAGTTTTCCGACGAATCCAAGAAAGAATTTTTTATTCTCTTGAATCCTCTTTAAATTCTCAAAATGCATCTAAATTTTTCATTTGAACATTCAAACTTACTCGAATTTTTTTCGAAATTTTGTAATTTCGCAAATCTGAAAGATTTTACTTCACAATATTGTACATTTTTCCGGAATTCTAAGGAATCATTTGAAATGTTTCAAAATCTTTCTCATTTTTCTCTTAGAATTCATCTTTCTGAATAAAAAATATTGGAAAATTTTCCAGTGAATGTTCAAAACAACATTTTTTGTCTTGAAACATTTTGAAAAATTCTCAGAAGGCTTCTAAACTTGTTGTTAAAAATCTTCCATAGTCCTTTCCAACATATTTTTGTGAATCTTAAGAATTGAAATTTTTTTTCGTACGACAAAACCTAACTAATTCTTCTAATATCTCGTTTCGGTATCAGTAATTTTTTTGCTACCGTTACAAGCGTGAAAAAGTGAAATGTTTCAAAATTTCATTACATTAAATAATATATCAATGAATGGACTAAAAAAAGTCACTAAAAATTATATTCAAAGTGAGTGAAACTTGTTAGGGTAAGTGTAATTTGCAAAATTATAATTCAAATCATCCTTAATTAAAAAAATGCACGTTTAATTAATTAATTCCTTTTGGCATTTTCGAATAATTCCTAGTAACAAAACTGCGCTTTGATTCTACATTTGAGGATCCGCAATGTTTTAAAGCCGATAATTCACTTCAATTGAACGTGCTTTTGATATTCACCTATCGTCCCACCAATTTCCATCTCATCCCCTAAATACGAAAATGTCAGAGATTAGTTAAAATACATTCATCTTTTTGTTTTAACAACATTTTTGTGAAAATAATGACACTATAGTCCCTGCAATAAAGCTCGTAATAAAATACGACGGAATTCTCTCTCGTTTAACAGGAGTCATCTTTTTACCTTTCAGAAGTGATAGTACTTAATTCAAAGTTATCTCGTTTCACTCAAAAGGGAGGAGAGAAAGCTCGAGGCAAGTAAGCTTTCTTGACTTATGATCCGTGAGATGAAACATCGAAACTCAGACCTTTGTCTATGAAAGCCCACCATTATTGTCGGGACGGGACACCCCTCTCCTTGAGGAATAAGCACTAAGCCTCTTCTCAGCATTGTACTGTTTGTTCCTGTAAAGCATCCCATTGTCACATTATAACTACTCCTTACTCCTTATAACTACTCCTTACGAGTCAAAGGATGATAACTTTCGGACGAAATTATTCAATATTTCTCGAAATAATCCTCTATTTCAAAAGTTGCAGTTTTAAACTTTTTATTAAATCTCTCTGAATCTGAATTAGTGAGAATTTTACTAATTAAATTAGTAAATGTATGGTTCGCTAACAAAATAGTAATATTTTAAGGTTTGACTTTCAAAATAGTAAGTATTTTACTGATAAATTAGTATAAGTTCTACTAATATCAATTAGTAAACATGGTTCAATATTATTTAGTAACTACGCTTTACTAATTCAATAGTAACCTAGCGTCTAGTCTCGAATTGTTGAATTGTGGTGAACGAATTTATGAATCAAAGGATTTATACTGGTGTCATTGAGTAAGTACATAATAATCAACTATATCATATATTATTATAATCAATAAATTGTAATATTATAACTATTCTAATATATAATTCAATTTTCAGGCTAGGTTAATGAAAATAACAATCAAAAAGTTGGTAAAGGAGTTGTGCGAGGACGGAGATGTGTCACTAGAAGATAAAGATTCTGCTAAAATTTTGATAGGTATGAAAACATTATTATTAACAAAGTTTTAGAACGCTCTTATCAGGGGTTTGACACTGAATGTCGATTTTAGTATTCGCAAGGCCATTTACAGGGTGTTTTGTTTTCAAATCCGGAATTCAAACCATTTTTATAAGATTCTCTGGCCTCATCAGGCTAAAAAGAATTGTTTATTAAAAATAAGATTCACATTAAAAACAAACACTTTTTTACATCACAGCGGTATCCAATAACACTGAATTTGAAAATCGATAATTACCAATATAGTCGAAAACAAATTTTTTGTTTAATGAGTCATATGCCAAATCGGCATAAGTCGTACGTCAGTTAAGGAGGACACAACGAAGACTGAGAAAGCGATAATAAATACAAATGGTATATAATCTCTAATACATTTCTGTGTGTGCGTGAGTAAATATGTGTCGAAGAATCTGAATGTGCAGGTAGATGTAAAATTATGAATCAAATTTTTTGCAGAATAGGAAAATATCGGAAGTTCAATGTATGAATGTCCTCTTTTTTATTTATACTACTCGGATTACTCTTAATATGAATCATCTCAGAAATTAGACGTTTTGTATAGTCAGACTCAAAATCTAATATTTTTGCGTTATTCCAATCAAATTTATGGTTAAATTTGTTCTGATGTGTATTAATTACAGATTCTTCTTTCCCATATTTTTCATGTTCATTTATGCGAGTTTTTAGCGATCTCTTAGTTTCACCTACGTAAAAAGCCTCACAATTTTTACAAGTAAGTTTATAAACTAAATTTGTACGATCCCATTTTTCAGTAACATCCTTACCAAGTTTAATAATCGATTTCAAAGAAGGTTTCAAAGAAGGTAAGGTTGTTATGTTAGCTTTCTTAAGATGAGTAGACAATTTATAAAAAATGTTATGTATGTAAGGAAGACTAACTTTAGGCTGTTGTAAAAAATTCTTGTTGCATGAATTATGTTTTTCTTTATTATTACGCAAAAATTTAATTGTATTCATAAGAGCTGTAATATGTTTTTTAATGAAAGTGATAGGATAATCATTTTTAAGTAGTATTTGAGTAACAACTTCAAGATTGTGAAAATGGAACCGTTTATCCGACAAATTTATGGCCCTATCAACCAAATTAAACACAATATTCTTTTTCATATTTTTTGGATGACCTGAAAAGTAATTGATCGTTTTACTTGATGAAGAGGGTTTTTGGTACCAATTAGTGATAATCCGGTTGTTTTCTCTAGACAGAGTCAAGTCAAGAAAATTAATACTATTTTTGTTTTCTAATTCTGAAGTAAATTTGAGATTTTTGTTATACGAATTAAAAATGTTGATAACCAGATTAATATGTTCTTTTTTATACATAGAATGATGTCATCGACATAGCGATAATAAAAAAGGGGGATACAACTGTGAACCACTTTCAATTTTTTTAAACAATTAGTTTCCAGGTCATCCATAACTATGTCTGCAAATAACGGTGAAATCGGAGAGCCCATCGGTGTCCCTTCAATTTGTTGATATACAGTGTGGTCAAAAGTGAAATAGTTATTATCAAAAAGAAACTTAGTACAATTTCTAATTTCGTCAAACGGTATTTTTCACATATTCACAATTCGTTGGTACCTTTTGTCAAGGCTTTCGAGAACTAAAGAGCATGAAATGTTGGTAAACAAAGAGCTAACATCCAAAGATAACAGGACGCAGTCATTGTCGATTGTAAATTTATAAAGTTTGTCTTTTAATTCCTGACTGTTATTAATATGTGAAGATGGGACTTTAATTGCATTTTTTAGTTCATTGTAGATCACTTTTTCTAAAATATATGTCGGGCTGTTAACCAGTGAAACTATCGGACGAAGCGGAGTATCTTTTTTATGTACATTCGGTAGTCCATACAATTTTGGTAGAGTAGTGTCAGTAAGAGTCATTTGGTTATTGTGGTACTTGTACTTTAGCAAATCATTATCATTTAGATTTCTTAATATTTTAGAAGTATTAACTTGTAAAGATTTCAAAGCATTTCTATTTACTTTTTCATATATCTTTTTATCACGTAATAGTTCATGAGCTTTTCTAATGTAATCAATTTCATTTAAACAAACAGTAAGGTTACCCTTATCTGCTTTGGTGAAAAAAATTCCAGGATTATTATTAAGAAATATTTTTGTATTTTTTAACTTCTTAGCAAATTCTCTATCTTCGTATGAAATGTGTTTAGTTTTATGAGAGTCACTGACAATTCTCTTACTTACATTGTCTCTTATTAAGTTTTTAACATCCGTGTTCACATTTAAGTCTTGCAGAGAAGTTTCAACATTCTTAATGATATTAATAACATCACTTTTTGAAATTTTGTCTATAGAACAATAGTTAGGTCCTAAGGAGATCGTTTCGGAAACTTCTTTCGGAAGTTGTTTATCTGACAAGTTCATGACCCAGTTGTCTGTGTTTGAATTTTTATAACGGTTCTTGACTAGTAACAAATTTTCAAATTTCTTTATATGCTTAAGATTACAAATGTGTAAAATATTGTGAAATTTTGTTTCTGACAACTGTGAAAAATGTTTTAAAGTCACTTTTTCTAAATTTGAATTAAAAATTCTATTTTGAATATAAAAGAGACGTTTTTTAAAAAATTCCAAATGATAATTTATGTCACGGATTTCTAATTTTAAAAGTTTTGAACTTACGTAATTGTTCAAATTATTGAAGGAATTCTTGCAAGTGTTACTATGAAAAAAAATGTTGCTTTGTTGGTGCTTACGTAGATTTTCAATGTGCAGAGGGATGATGTCAAATTTCCTGCATCTCAAAAGAAAGCGTAGTTGAGAAGTAGTTTCAGCTAAATGTCGATTTATAGTAGTAAATTCCTTCAAGTATTGTGTCATTGTCAGACCATATTGGCGTTGAATATTTTTAAAAAAAGAAGAAGATGGTGTGCATGTTGGTAAGGAGTCCATATTTGACCCAGAACTCGAGTTTATTTCAAATTTTGGTGAATCACCCTCCATATATTAATAATCGTAGTAGTTGGTAAATCGGTCAATCGGGGGTAAATAATCACACTTTAGTTTGTGTTATTTCGCAACGTTTCGCCAGATTGGTTCTCTGACCTCATCAGGCTAAAAAGAATTGTTTATTAAAAATAAGAAGAAGAATCTGTAATTAATATACATCAGAACAAATTTAACCATAAATTTGATTGGAATAACGCAAAAATATTAGATTTTGAGTCTGACTATACAAAACGTCTAATTTCTGAGATGATTCATATTAAGAGTAATCCGAGTAGTATAAATAAAAAAGAGGACATTCATACATTGAACTTCCGATATTTTCCTATTCTGCAAAAAATTTGATTCATAATTTTACATTTACCTTTACCTACACATTCAGATTCTTCGACACATATTTACTCACGCACACACAGAAATGTATTAGAGATTATATACCATTTGTATTTATTATCGCTTCCTCAGTCTTCGTTGTGTCGTCCTTAACTAACGTACGACTCATGCCAATTTGGCATATGACTCATTAAACAAAAAATTTGTTTTCGACTATATTGGTAATTATCGATTTTCAAATTCAGTGTTATTGGATACCGCTGTGATGTAAAAAAGTGTTTGTTTTTAATGTGAATCTTATTTTTAATAAACAATTCTTTTTAGCCTGATGAGGCCAGAGAACCAATCTGGCGAAACGTTGCGAAAAAACACAAACTAAAGTGTGATTATTTACCCCCAATTGACCGATTTACCAGCTACTACGATTATTAATATATGGAGGGTGATTCACCAAAATTTGAAATTGTTATTTTAATGTTAAGTTTAGTTATTAACTTTTTAAATTAATTCAGAGAGAGCTTAATTTGACGTTTGACAATTACAATTTTGATGGCATTATTTGAAAACAAAAAATTATTTGAAAGTGAAATTTTTAAATTTTGATGTATAAATAAAAATGGAACACCTATTGGTGTAGAAAAACTTCAAATAATTTTAAGAGACACTTTAAATTATTCCAAGAATTATGAAAGCTTTCATAAGATTAGAAACTTTTTCTTGAAATTCCTAGCAAAATTCAGAATGATTTTTTATTTGAAGAAAATTAATTTTATGAAAATATTCAAAAAGATTAATCAATTATTTCACAGTAAGTGTGAGATCTCATTGTATACGCTATTGCGATTCCTTCTCACTTAAAACATTTTCTCTCAATTTTAGCTATCCACCTGATGAACCAAAGTGGGCTTCAGCTAAGAATATAGTGCAGGAATTTCCCACATTGAAGGGTAAAACCAGTGAATTTGGATGCGTGAGTTCGATTGTTTTTTATAGTAAGAAGAAATAATTCTAAGAAATGATTCCTTTTGTTCAAAAATTCGACTGTTTCGTTGAAGATTTGTCTTTTTGGGTTGAGAATTCATTTATATAGATAAAAATGGTATCTTCCTGGTTGAAAATCAACTATTTTGTAGAGAATTCAACATTTTTTGTTGAAATCAACTACTTTTGGTAACAAATCAAAAATTTTTGCATGAAATATCAACCGTTACACTGTTTGTTGAGACTTCATCATTTTTGTTTGAAAATTAAACTAACTAGTTAAAAATGGAACTACTTTGTTAAAATTTTGTTGTTAATGATTCGTCATTTTGGTTGAATAATCTTTTTGTTTTGTTCAAAATTTGCCTATTCAGTTAAACATTTTTTTGCTATTAAATCTATTTTTTTCATCTACAAAATTTAACTATTCTGCGTTTTGTTGAAAATTTGTCTTCTTTAGTAAAAAATTCCACTTTCTGGTTGAAAATCTTTCTCTGTGGAAAATACTTAATCATCTTGGTGACTAATTCACCAAGAAGTAGATAATTAATCTTCTTGGTTAAGAATGTATCTTCTCATGTACAAGTGATTCTTTTTTTTACTAAGAAAATTAGATTATTGGTTTGAAACTTTGGACACGTCTTTTACATATGTTCTTCTATCAACTTTAAAATATGAGAGTGAGACAACTTTCACTATAAAAATCGATTTAAAGAATATATGAATGACGATAACTTCCCTACCCTTTGATAGAATGTATTAATGCCGTAGGTCAAGCGATTCGTCTCAAACCAAGGAATCTTTTATATTATTGCATCAACTTTGGAATATGATAAAGAAAAAAGTTTTACTATAAAAAACCGTATTTTCAAATATTATGCATTATCATAGCTTCCTTACTCATCAATAAAATGTATTATTATTCAAGGTCAATCGATTCGACTCGAATCAACACGCCTTTTCTGTTCTTGTATCAACTCTAAAATATGAGAGTGAGACAACTTTTACTATAAGAATCGATTTAAAGAATATATGAATTACGATAACTTCCCTACTCTTTGAAAAAATGTATTAATACTGTACGTCAATCGATTTGTCTCGAACCGGGGAATATTTCATATTTATGCACCCACTTTGAATTATGCTGAAGAAAAAAGTTTTGTTATGAAAAACCGTATTTCCGAATATAATGGATTACAATAGCTTCCCTACTCATCAATAAAATGTATTAATATTATAGGTCAATCGATTCGACTCGAATCAACACATCTTTTCTGTTCTCGCATCAACTTTGAATTATGAGAATGAGAGAATTTTTAATATAGAAATTGATTTCAAAAATATATAATTTATCAAAACTTCCTTACTTTTAAATACAATTTATTGATGTTATAGGTCAATCGATTTGTCACGAACCAAGAAATCTTTCATACCCTCGCATCAACTTTGAATTATGTTAATGAAAAAAGTTTTACTATAAAAAAATGTTTTTCAAAATATATACATTACGATAACTTCCCTACTCTTTAGTAGAATGTAATAATATTGTAGGTCAATCGATTTGCCTCCAAACAAGAAATCTCATGTAGTCTTGCATCAACTTTGAATTATGTTGATGAAAAAAGTTGACAATAAAAACCCGATTTTGAAAATACATAAATTACCATAACTTCCATACTCTCTAATAGAATGTATTAATATTATAGGTTAATTGATTTTTTTCAAACCCAGGAGTCTTTTATATCTTTGCATCAACTTCGAATTATGTTGAAGAAAAAAGTTTGCTATGAAAAACCGTATTTGTGAATATTATGTATTACCATAGCTTCCTTACTCTTCAAAAAATGTTTTAATATTATAGGCCAATCGAATCAACTCTAATCAATACAACTTTCCTATTCCCCCATCAACTTTAAATTATGAGAATGAGAAAATTTGTACTATAAAAATCGCTTTTGAAAATATATAAATTACGATAACTTCCCTACTCTTTGATAGAATGTATTAATATTATAGGTCTATCGATTCAACTCGAATCAATACATCTGTTCTGTTCTCGCATCAACTTTGAATTACGTTGAAGAAAAAAGTTTTATTATGAAAAACCGTATTTTCGAATATTATGCATTACAATAGCTTCCTTACTCATCAATGAAATGTATTAATATTATAGGTCAATCGATTTGACTTAAATCAACACATCTTTTCTGTTCTCGCATCAACTTTGAATTATGAGAATGAGAAAATTTTTAATATAGAAATTGATTTTAAAAATATTTAATTTAGCATAACAACCCTACTTCTTAGTAGAATGTATTGACATTATAGGTCAATCGATTTGTCACGAGCCAAGGAATCATTCAAATCCTTGCATCAACTTTGAATTGTGTTAATGGAAAAAGTTTTACTATAAAAAAATGTTTTTTCAAAATATATAAATTGCCATGACTTTTTAGGGAGTGAAGAGAAGTGCCTATGTAATAAAAGCATACTAATAACCTTTCTTTTCAACCCAACCTCACCCGCCCCCCCCCCCCCAGCGCCCCAAATACGACCCCAAAATAAAAAAACTACATTTTTACGTATTATTGCTACTTTTTAGCAATTTCCGTCATCTTCTTCCTGCAAATAGTTACTAATGGACAATTTTAATATTTCCCATGACTTTTTAAACAATTTTCGATTGTTTAAACGAATGTAACTTATTTAAACAATTATTTATTCCCAAAAAATGTGAAAAATAATCGTATTTTCTGATTGAAATGTAATATTTTGTCATTGTTTGAAGTAGCATTTCCTTTTGAAAACACTATTTAATTATTTAAACAATTACTCATTGTTTATTCTCAAAATTCCTAAAAATCGACTCAAAGATATCCAGTTTTTTTTAAAATTGGTATCCTATGCTATTTTTTGTTAAATAATTATATAATTTTGATACATTCCTTCAAATGTTTGATAAATTTCTATTTGTTTAAACAATTTTGATTTGCTCAAACAGTTTTTTTCCGATAACTCTAAAAAAATTAAATAAAATAAAATACGTACAATCATTTTTCTGAGTGTATAGTGTATAGAAAGAAAATATTAATCATTTTTCAATTGTTCAAAGAAATATAATTTGTTTAAACAATTACTTTTCCAAACATATTTCTTAAATCGTATTTTCTGAATTAAACATAATATTCAACGATTTCGAGGATTTCGAGGATATTCAACGATTTCTGCTAAAAATTTTATTTTATTGTTTATAAAATTAATCTTTTTTTTTTCTTCAAATTTCCTTCAAATTGAGTATGGATGATTTACATCATTTTAATATTTCATATTTTCATATTTCATATTTCTTCTTAATTAAATTCTTATGAATAATAATCTGACATATTGGAAGACAGAAAAAATATATATTAAAATATATTTACGAAAATAATTCCATGTCTAATATTTTATATTATTGATCCACATTTTTTAATAGGAAACTGCTTGAACTAATAAAAATTGTTTAAACAATATCACGACGTTATAAACAGAATTTGCTACTCCTCGAAATCATTCAATATTATGTTTAATTCAGAAAATACGATTTAAAAAACATTTTGAAAAAAATGGTGCAAACAAATCATATTCGTTTAAAAAATCAAAAAAAAGTTAACATATTCTTTCTATAAAATATAAAGTCAGAAAAATAATTACATGTGTTTTTTAAAATTTTTTTAAAGTTATGAGAAAAAAACTGCTCAAGCAAATCAAAATTGTTTGAACAAATAGAAATTTATTAAACATTAGAAGATATGCATCAAAATTATAGAATTATTTAACAAAAAGTAGCATAGGATACCAATTTGAGAAAAAACTGGACATCTCTGGGTCAATTTTTGGAAATGTTGAGAATAAACAATAAGTAATTGTTTAAATAATGACATACTGTTTTTCAAAAAAATCACTACTTCAAACAATGACAAACTATTACATTTGAATCAGAAAATACTATTATTTTTTAAATTTTTTGGGAGTAAATAATTGCTTAAATAAGTTACATTTGTTTAAGCAATTGAAAATTATGTAAAAGGTCATGGGAAATATTCAAACTGTCCTTTATCAATTATTTATTTGAAAAAGACAACGGAAATTGCTAAAAAGTAAGAATATTACGTAAAAATGTAGTTTTTTGATTTTTAGGTTATATTTGGGGTTCTGCGGGGGGGGGGGGGTAAGGGTGGGTTAAAAATAAAAGTTATTTCCCCATGTTAATTAAATGGGATTTTGATTAGGGATTTCTTTTCTCAAGAAATGGAAGCTTTTGCGGGGGGGGGGGGGCTTACCCTGTAGCTTGAAAAGCGTTTTTTGGACCACCCTATAGTTCCCTTACTCTTCACAAAATGTATTAATATCACAGGTCAATCGAATCGACTCATATCAACCCAACTTTTCTATTCTCGCATCAACTTCAAATGATGAGAATGAGAACATTTGTACTATAAATTCGATTTAAAAATATATAAATGACGATAACTTCCCTACTCTCTAATGGAATGTGTTAATATTATAGGTCAATTGATTCGTCTCAAACCGAGGAGTCTTTTATTTTTCTGCATCAATTTCGAATCATGTAGAAGAATAAAGTTTTCTATGAAAAACCGTATTTGTGAATATTATGCATTACCATAGCTTCCTTACTCTTCAAAAAATGTAATAATATTATAGGTCAATCGATTCGCCTCCAACCAAGAAATCTTTTATATTGGTGCATCAACTTTGAATTATGTTGAAGAAAGAAGTTTTAGTATAAAAAACCGTATTTTCAAATATTATGCATTACCATAGCTTCCCCACTCTTCAATGATGTGTAATAATATTATAGGTCAATCGATTCGACTCGAATCAAAACATTTTTTCAGTTGTTGCATCAACTTCGAATTATAATAATGAAAAAAGTTTTTCTATGTAAGACCGTTTTTCAAAATATATAAATTACCATAACTTCCCTACTTTTTGATAGAAGTTAATTACATTGTAGGTCAATCGATTTGTCTCGAACCAAGGAATCTTTAATATCCGTGCATCAACTTTGAATTATGTTAGTGAAAAAAGTTATTACTATAAAGAGGCTATTTCGAAAATAAATTCCCATAACTTCTCTACTCTCCAATGAAATATGTTGATAATATAGGTCAATTGATTCGTCTCGAAACAAGGAGTCTATTATGTATTCTTCAAAAAATGTATTAATATCATAGGTCAATCGAAGCGACTCGATTCAACACAAGTTTTCTATTCTCGCATGAACTTTAAATTATAAGAATGAGAAAATTTTTACCATTAAGTCGATTTGAAGAATATATGAACTACGATAACTTCCCTAGTCTTAAAGAGAATGTATTAATATTGTAGGCCAATCGATTCGCCTCAAACCAAGAAATCCTTTATAGTGTTGCATCAACTTTGAATTATGTTGAAGAAAAAAGTTTTAGATAATAAACCGTATTTTCAAATATTATGCATTATTATAGCTTCCTCACTCTTCGTTAAAATGTAATAATATTCAAGGTCAATCGATTTGCCTCGAATCAACATATCTTTTTGGTTGTTGCACCAACTTCGAATTATATTAATGAAAAAATTTTTGCTATAAAAAACCGATTTTCAAAATATATAAATTACCATAGCTTTCCTACCCTTTAAACAATCTATTGATGTTATAGGTCAATCGATTGGTCGCAAACCAAGGAATCTTTTATATTCGTGCTTGAACTTTGAATTATGCCAATGAAAATGTTTTGCTATAAAGAACCGATTTTCAAAATATTATTCGAGGTTAAAAAAAATGCAATTGATATTTTTTGAAATACTTTGGTCAGTTTGGAAATATTAGTGAAGAAAATGAGCTATCCAAATTTCATAATTTTTTTGGAACCATTTTTTAATTATCGTGTTCACAAATAAAAGGAAAACGGAAGTTTGTTAAAAGTCTAGAGTCTATCGAATCAAATTTTAAATATCCTCATACTAGCATCAAATAGTTTTAACTCATTATTCATTGATCCATTGCCGGTTATATAAAATTAGTGAGTGGAAAGCTTTACATGGTGACTTTATGAAGCTCTTCGCCTGGGGTGATTGCCTGAGAGATTGATCAGCGCCAAGAGGGAGGGATGAGTCCATAATCACTAAAACTAGCGTCACATATTATGTGAACGATTTTAGTAACTTAAAACAAAAATTTCATGTGGAAGCTCTTGAATGTCAGAGACTTGAAAAAGCCTCCAACACCCATCCACCCCCGATTTGTAGATGGAAGGAGCTTGCGTTGAAATTCAAGAGTAGTCACGATTTCTCAGTAAAGCGAGCACAATGCAAAGTCAACTTCGCACTAGGTATTCACACTCGACGACCCTGTGCTACCGGGGTGGGCGGCCATTTTGTTTCCGGTGTCCCGGGGCTACTTCCGGTCACCGTCACGCAGTCCCGAGTCACAGAGTGCCCCGAGCAGCGGACTCTTGAGATCTCCTTTCACGATTATATTCAAATTAAATGCGGAGTCTAACCGGTAATATACTGCCACCAATTTAGCTACAACCCCCCGAGGGGTGGTTTCCCTTACCTCACAACTGTGCGAGACCGTTCTAGGCAATTGTTTCGTTTTGTTTAACAAACACCCTCCCAGAAATTCAAACCTCGCGAATCATTTTCACACCTCCCCCCCCCACCCCCTATTGGGGGCATTTACATAATATTTGAATTTTTTAAGGAAAACCCTTATTTAATCGACTTCTTCCAGATAATTTATTTGGGATTATTTGTACATAAAAATGACGTTTCGGAATCAGACCGATTCCCTCATCAGATTATCTATTATGAATATAAATGATTAGTAATATGTTATGTAACAAAATATATATACCATGAATAACAGAATGGTAAATTATAATACCTTTAACATTTCGCTGATAGTCAGTTCATATTTTGGAACATAAACGGATAGATGAAATCTGATAATTATTTTCAAAGAAAGTATTTTCAAATAGTCATTCTCAATATAAGTATGATGCTCATTTCTTTAAACAATTAGTGTCTGTAATATAAATTTATATGAAAATGAGATGAGATACGTATTTGTGAGAAAAGATGCTAAGTTAGTAAGTCTATAAATAAGTTACTGATAAATTGTGAATTTACCTGAGTGATGACAAAGTATGTAGAATTTGATTCATATGTTGATTATTCGAAGTTAACATTTTTTTTAGATAATATATGTTGAAAAATTAAAAATCGAAAATTAAATTTATAGGGGTGACGTCTCTATCTTAAGGTATGAGCATTCGTTAAATTGAGAAAATCATCTGAATAATGATGCCTTGGAGCTCATAAGTAAGCATTTTTTAAAACATACGTTGCATACTTATAATACAAATTGATGTTGATATTATATTGAACTTACGTTTAAAATGCAGAAAGCTAACGAACGTAAGGAGTGAAAATGCAGTAAGAACCGTCATTTTTTCAGTGGGCAAAATAATGGGAAACAAGAATCTGATATTTGAAGAATTTTGTAGAAGAACTGACACGACAAATAACTGCTTTATATACCAACTTTAATGAATCTTATCATATGAAACGCTTTGTTTATTCCTTAGAACAAACAAAGTGGAAGGGAAATTTATAGATCTTTTTGAAATGTAGGATTATATATTTTAAGACAAATTTTTGGATCCGTACGATATATCCACATTAGGGTGGTCCAACAATTTTTTTTTTGAATTTTTATGGGGACACCCCCCAAATTTGTTCGAATCCACCCAAAAATAAATCCATTTTTTTTGTTTCGAAAAAAAATGATATTTAGAGGTGGCGCAACCCCCATGAAGTTTAACATGTATTTCCCATAAGAAAAAAATACGTTTTTGTAAATCTTATTCAGAATCCTCAATATTACCTCAATCGAGTTGAAACTCAACATTTCTTTTCACAATTAGCCATAGAATACGAATAAAATATCACTTTTCAAAAACAAACAATATAAGTCTGTTTTATAGGGTCCCAAAGAAACCCCATAAGTGAAAAAATGGGTTTTGCGAGTTTTTGGCGCTAATTATGATTTTTTTGCGGTTTTTTGAATGCGAATTGTTTGCAATACATAAAATATGACTTCATAACTGAAAATGAGATATTTTAATGAATTGTTTAAACAATTTATTATTGTTTTTAGCAATTTTCTCACAGAATGGAGTTAAAAAGACGCGGTTTTTACACAAATTTTCCATTTGTTGTCCAATTTTCAATTAGAGGGAAGTGATAGTTTATCATTGTTAACAACAGTGATTATTTAAACAATTTATCATAATTATTAATAATATTATATTTGAATAATGATAGCAAGATGCGGATTTTTTTTATTTCTGGCTTTTTGTCCAATTTTCATTTGGAGTAAAGTAATAATAAATTTAGGTTAACAAAATAATTGTTCAAACAATTCATCATAATTATTAATAATATTATAATTTAATAATACTAGAAAGATGCGTTTTTTTTAAATCTCTGGCTTTTTGTTTAATTTTTATTTGGAGTGAAGTAATAATGAATTTAAGTTGACAAAATAATTGTTTGAACAATTTACTATAAATATTAATAATATTATGTTTGAATAATGCTAGAAAGATGCGTTTTTTTAAATTTCTGGCTTTTTGTCCAATTTTCAATTGAAGTGAAGTGATAATGAATTGAAGTTAACAAAATAATTGTTTAAACAATTTATTACCATTGTTAATAATATTCTATTTGCTTAATTGGTAGAATCTTGTGGTTTTTTCTGAAATTTTCAACTGTTTGTTTATTTTTTATTAGGCGTGACTTAATAATTGATCAGATTCAACAAAAATAATTGTTTAAACAAATTATAATTATTCATGACTATGTTCATCTATATCAGTCGCGCCTGATAGTTGCGGTTTTTGGGCAATTTTTACCTTTCTGTCCTTTTTTCACTCAGTGAGGTAATAATTAAATAAAATTAACAAAAAAAATGTTCAAACATTTAATATTGTTTATAACTATCTTTTCTTATATAAGTGCTAGAAAGTGGCGGTTTTTATAAAATCTTTCACTTTGTTTCGCCTGCTTAATTACTAACAATTAATAAATAAACATTAGAGAAAACTATATTTTAAATAATCTTTTTTCTTTTCGTGAATATATACTTTTTTAATTTGAATCAATTCTTTTAAGCATTTGGAAATCAGCAAAAATAATTCACTTAAAACAACAATACCTTTCGAAAAATAATTTTTGTTGTGGTTGACTTATTACTTGTTCATAAATAAAAAGGCGATGCAAACTGAAAGATTTTAGAAAAAACCGCCACTTTCTAGTACTTATCTGAGAAAAGATAGTTATAAACAATATTAAATTGTTTAACAACTTTTCTGTTAACTTTAATTAATTATTACCTCACTAAGTGAAAAAAGGACAGAATGGTAAAAATTGCCAAAAACCGCAACTATCAGGCGCAAGCGATATAGATGAAGATAGTTATAAACAATAATAATTTGTTTGAACAATTATTTTTGCTAAATCTAATTAATTATCACGTAACGCCTAATAAAAAATAAACAAACAGTTGAAAATTTCAGAAAAAACCGCAAAATTCTACCGATTGAGCGAAGAGAATATTATCAACAATGATAATAAATTGTTTGAACAATTATTTTGTTAACTTGAATTCATTATTACTTCACTCTAAATGAAAATTAAACAAAAAGCCAGAAATTGAAAAAAACCGCATCTTTCTAGCATTATTCGATTACAATAATATTAATAAGTATAATAAATTGTTTAAGCAATTATTTTGTTAACTTTAATTCATTATTACTTCCCTCTAATTAAAAATTGGACAACAAATGGAAAATTGGTGAAAAAACCGCGTCTTTCTAATTTCATTCTGTGAGCAAATTGCTAAAAATAATAATAAATTGTTTAAGCAATTCATGAAAATATATTATTATTATTATTATACCATTAAGCCATTTCCCTTTCGGGGTAGGCGTGACTTGCTCGGTTGGGGAATAGTAAACAGGTGAGTAGGTATAGAGTAGGTTGGTATATGGGCATAAGGTATATAGGAGTTTTATAGGTGTTAGGGATAGGTGTTTTAGATCGATCTGGAATTCTCGTGTCATTTATTTAGATGACACGTTCATTCCGCAACACTGCTCCGACCCAGGTTGCTGATCAATCTCTCTAGCGATCACCCCAAGTGAGGAACCTCACAAAATTGTTATGTATGGTTCCCCACTTGGGCCCATTAGTATCCAAAGTCTCTGTTTCAGGCGCCATTCACACTATTGTCACTCTGTTTACAAACTATTTGTCGCCACACATTTCTGTCCTGGCATACTACTCTAGCTTCCTTCACGTCCATGCATTTCTTCACGCAAGCTCTTCTGTTCCTATGGCTTCTTACGTCTCTTCGGATTAATGTCTCATTCACAGATTCTGACCATTCTTTCGGCGGTCTACCTCTGGGCATTTTGCCATTTACTTTACCTTTATACACTTGCTTCGTCAGTCGTTCATCTTTCATTCTTTCAAGATGTCCGAACCACCTTAGCTGATTTCTTTCCCATATGTCAACTAGTGTCTCTTGTGTACCACATTCTTTGAGGATTGTCTCATTTCTGACTTTGTCCATCAGTGTTTTCCCGCATATTATGCGGAGAGGTTTCATGCCGATCGCGTTGATTTTGCTCCTGTCCTTTTCTTGACAGGTCCATGTCTCGCTACCGTATAGTACAGTTGGTACGAAGATAGAGTTATGTATGGCCATTTTAGCTTTTTTTGATATGTTTTTATTTCTGAGGATGGATCCTGCTCTACCGATAACCTGCTTACCCTTATTTATGCGCCTATCTAACTCCCCATCTATTTTTCCGTCGCTAGTGAATAGGCTACCCAGATATACGTACTTGTCAACTTGTTCTAATCCCTCACCATTTAGGACAATGTTGCACATTGTTTTCTCGCTTTTTCCCTCAAACACCATGATTTTCGTTTTATTCACGTTAATTTTGAGGCCCATGTTCTCCATGCTTGTATTTAGTTTATTCAACATTCTTTGCAAGTCCTCGATTGATTCTGCCATAAGAATCTTGTCATCTGCGAAAGCTAACCCACGTACCTTGACGGTTTCGAGATTTACACCTTCTTCGTCGAAGAGGGCAGTTCTTAGACATTTATCCATGAATATGATAAATAGCCACGAGGACATAACGCATCCTTGCTTCACCCCTTGCATAATATCGAACCAGTCGCTCAGTTTCCCATTTACCCTTACACTCGCTTTACTGCCTGTATAAATTGTTTTTATTGCTTGTAGGAGCCCTCCATTTACTCCATACTCTTTAAGGATTTCCCAAAGTTTAGTTCTATTTACCTTGTCGAATGCTTTTTCTAGATCAATAAATGCACAGAAAACTTTCTTTCCTACTCTCAAGCTCTTTTCTGTGATCTGTCTTAGGCTAAATATCTGATCTGTACATGACCTTCCTGGCATAAATCCACATTGGACTTCCCATATCTTCTCTTCTGTAATTTCCATTACCCTACGGTAATTTTCAGTATAAAGTAATATTTTATGTATCAGAAACAATTCGCATTAAAAAAACCGCAAGAGAATCATAATTAACGCCAAAAACTCGCTAAACCCATTTTTTCACTTATGGGTTTCTTTGGGACCCTATAAAGCAGACTTATTGTGTTGGCTTTTGAAAAGTGATATTTTATTCGTATTCTGTGGCTAATTTTGAAGAGAAATGTTGAGTTTCAACTCGATTAAGGTAATAATGAGGATTCTGAATAAGATTTACAAAAAAGTTTTTTTTTCTTATGGGAAATACATGTTAAACTTCATGGGGCTTGTGCCACCCCTAAATATCATTTTTTTTTAACAAAAAAAAATGGATTTATTTTTAGGTGGATTCGAACAAATTTGGGGGATGTCCCGATAAAAATTCAAAAAAAAAAAAAATTTCTAATGCATTTTTGGATCACCTTAATGCGCAGTAAACTTTCTAAAGGTCATAGGCGTAAGAACTAGCGATACTGTACAATAAAAATTAGTGATTGGTTAATAATAATTAAACAATCAAAAAGTATGGAAATCGGAGTTGTACATAAATTAACAGATGAACGTAATAAAAAATCAGACGCGTAGAGAATTCGACTTAACATAATGAATCTAAGATCATGTTGTATGATTCGTTGAAAAAGTCAAATCAGTTACTTTGTTGAGACGGTTTTCGCCTCCCTTTTTAATGAAAACCATTCCAGCAAAGGCACGTTTATAATAATTAGGTTCAATGTGTAGGATTTCAACACCATTCCAATTAATGGCAGTTGGATCTCTATTATGATATTAAACCAAATGTTTAGCTATAACTTTATGCTTTTTTTGTACATGGTTGATGTTATTTTTATGTTCCTTTATTCTTATGCGTAAGGGACGTTTCGTTTGTCCTACACAAGTCCTACTGCAGTTACACGTGACTTTATAAACTACGTTACCTTGATCTAGAATATCTAATTTGTCTTTACCTAATTTTATAAATTTATTTAACTTGGATTCAACTCTAAAAACAGTTTTTATTTTAAATTTATTTAGTAGCCTTTTGAAATTTTGTGAAATTGTTCCCAAGAAAGGAATGGAGATGATTTCTTGTTTAACATCAATAATACCATCAACATTTGGGTTCAGAAATATGAGAGGAAACAAAATTTTCTATGTTTTCGGTCTTACGATCAATTCAGAATGAAAAAATGTTAAAAAAAAGAATTTCAGTTAAAATTTCTTTTTATTAACGTTTCGGCCTCAAACTGTGGGCCTTCTTCAGAAACAAAACATCTGTTATAAAAGTTAAATTAATTAATACTAATTAAGGTAAATACAAAGAAATAAATTAGTTGTACAAAAGCACAAATTTTTTACCTTAATGGATAATCGGAGTCAATCATAATATAAAACATTTTTTGTAAAGTCATAGCATCCTGCAGTTTTTTAAAAACATTGTAAAGTTTTTTTTTTATTAAAAAATATTGGGATAAAGTTTAAGGAAACTTTCCCAAATGTTCAAAAAGGTTCA
>CAKNXH010000258.1:179641-204528 GCA_932178445.1 Andricus quercusramuli | reverse complement strand
TTAAATTTTGAGAAAATTCCTGTAGACGATGCTTTTAGCAACCTGGTGCATGATCAGGTACACCAAGGTCGGCGCAACTACATTGGAATTTGATCTTTTTGTCATCGAAGTTAAAATGTTGAGAAAATTCCTGTAGACGATGCTTTTAGCAACCTGGTGCATGATCAGGTACACCAGGGTCGGCGCAACTACATTGGAATTTGATTTTTTCATCATCGAAGTTTAAATGTTGACAAAGTTCCTGTAGAAGATGCTTTTAGCAACCTGGTGCATGAGCAGGTACACCAGGGTCGGCGCAACTACATTGGAATTTGATCTTCTTGTCATCGAAGTTAAAATGTTGAGAAAATTCCTGTAGACGATGCTTTTAGCAACCTGGTGCATGATCAGGTACACCAGGGTCGGCGCAACTACATTGGAATTTGATCTTTTTGTCATCGAAGTTTAAATGTTGAGAAAATTCCTGTAGACGATGCTTTTAGCAACCTGGTGCATGAGTAGTACACCGGGGTCGTTGTCACTTCCGGAGGAGTACCGATATTACGCACCTTTTTACCGTCCGGACTCAATGGCATACTTAAATCGTGTCCAAGAAGGTAATTATATGAAGAAATATTATGTTCCTATTATATAAATTGTGAATCGCCGATTATGTATAAAATATATATAATTTTTTATATAGTGCCCATACATAATAAATTATGTATAAACTATATAGAATTTTTCCGCCTTGGTTGTCAAAATTAAAAACTCTTATTATGAAGATTGTCAATTTCAAGTTCCAGAATTTTAAAGAGTTTTGGAAACTCTTTAATTTCCGAGACGGGGAAAAAAATTCCTAAATTTTGAAGATTTTGAAGATCAATAGTCGAGATTTCATTTTTTAATCTGACAAATTGAACAAATTTAGATTGTTTATCATCAAAATTACAGAATGTTTAATTGTGAAATTCCAAACTTCCATATTTTTAATTTGGAAGAGTCGCAATGAAAATTGTTTGAATTTTGAAAATATCAAATTGTAAATTATTCTGTTTTTAAGATTTGTATTTTGAAGAAATTCAAGTTTAAACGTTTTTTCATAATAATAATTCAACGTTCAGAACTACAATTCCGAAATGACTCAATAATAAAGATATGAATAAATTAAATTAATTACCTGAGATAGTCTCGTTTGCAGAGTAAAAGATTTGCTTTCGTATAAAGTGTAGATCCCACTTCCCCAAGCCTACAGTCACAACATCCACATTTTAAACAATCTTCGTGCCAGAACAAGTCCAATGCTTTCAGTAAGTATCTGCAAGATTTTTGAAAATTGTTTAAAAATTGGTTTTAAATGGAATGATTGATAAGAAACAATAAGAAATTTCAAAACTTATAAAATTAGTCAAAGCTGGCACCTGAATCCCCGACGTTCCCCTCTCCAACCATTCTACTGCGCTCCTCTCTTCCCCAACTTCTTCCCTAATTCTTCTAACTTCTTCCCCCTAATCCCCCTTCACAACCGTCATCACTTACAGTAATTTTTCCTACTTGGTCTCTACAAATTTTCCATCATTTTCTCACTTCTCCTACTGCTCCTACACACCCACCACTCATTTCTTCTGATTTCAACTATTTACCATCTCCTCATATCCCTCATTCCTCTACATCTCCACCATGTATTTCTTTTCATTTCCGATCACCTCCAGTACTTCTCCTGCCTTCACTTTCCTAACTTTTCGCCTCCTACTTTTTCACTCGTCACTTCAACCATCGCTTTACCTTCCTTTTCTAACTTCTTTCTCCCCTACTTCACCCTTTCCTTACTTCATTAGCTCACATTGCTCTTTGCTTGCTTCCCTTCCCAGCCCTCTCTATCCTTCTCTCATTTAGACCCATTATTCTGCTGTCGTTCCCCTCACTTCTCTTTACTACTTCTCCTCACTTACAATCATTTCTTCTACTTTTCCTCTCCATATCTCAAATAATCTTCATCACTTTTCCTACTTCTCCTACTCACTCACCATTCATTTCTCCTCATTCTATCTATTTCACCATTCATAATTCCCTGCATACCCCTACATATCCATAATTGTATTTCTCCATAATTAATCTCCATAATATGTTCTCCATGATTATATTTTGCATAAGTTCCTCTTACATTACCTACTTTCCCGCCCTTTAATTTTCCAACTACTCGAACCCTACTTGCCTTCCACTAACCTAACCCATTGCTTCTCCTTCCTTCCCCAACTTCTTCTTTCTCTACTTTTCTATATCCTCAATTTTCTAGATTATATTCACCTACTCCTCCTAGTTCTCCTACTTTTCTTACTTCTCCAACCTCTCCAACACTCATTTCTCCTAATTTTATCTATTTCACGTCCCCTCATTCCCGTCATTCCCCTACATTTCCACCATGTATTTCTCCTTACTTCACCTCACTTCCCATAGTTCCCCTGCCTTCACTTTCCCAATTCATTCAACATTAATTTCCGCTTACTTCCGCTACTTCCAATTCCCTGATTTCCAGTAACTTCCGCTCTTCCACTTCCCTGATTTTCACTCATATCCCCACCCGATCCCTTCCTTCATATACGTTTCTTCCCCTCATTCCCCCTTATTTTCGTATATTTACTTCCATAATTTCCCCTACTACCGCTCACCTCACTACCTGTACTTCACCAACCGTCACTTCTCCTCATGGGGAAAAAGTACGACGGACGGACAAAAAAGTGAAAATTCAATAGAGTAAAAGAAAATATATATATCTTCTGAGAGCGGACAATAAATAAATTTAAATTACCTTTCGGTTATTGCTTTTCCACAGCCTGCACATTCTTGCTGGGTAGCACCATTTCTGTTAGGCTCAGACTTGCTCACGTCCATGGTCATTTTTTGAATACAGTTTTTCTGACTGAAAGAACAAAAGAAAAAAATAATTATAACGGCGACTATTCAGAGGCTTACCATTTTAGAAAATACAATTTCCGGATTTTCTCCAGGAATTATATTATTCTGGAATTTTCCAATTAGAACATTTTTAATTATCGGCAATTTTATTATTTCGAGAATGTTCTATTTCAAAGTATTTTCGAAAATTTGGCAGTGTTGGGTATTTCATTTTTTGGGGATTCTTCAGTTGTGCGAAATAAGTAACTATTTTTACTATTGTTTTTGAGTTTTTAGTTATTTAGTTATTTAGCAATGTTTTAATTTGAATTTGTACTTTTTCAAGTGTGTCACAAGATATATTGTGTACTTTCTTATTTATTATATTAAAAGTTGGAACGCCCCCACATCATCCAAATTCAAGTTTATATGAGCGAATTATTTTCGTTTCAATTTGCTCAAATTTGTGCAACCAACTTCAACCCCTATGCGGAAAACACTATGGCGGGGCCAGCGAAACCTTTCGCTGGCCCCGACATTATCCAAAATCAACGTTATATGAGCGTATTATTTTTGCCTTGATTTATTCAAATTTGTGCAACCAACTCCAGCCCCTAAAAATTACCCCCTATGCGGAAAACACTATGGCAGGGTCAGGGGAACGTTTCGCTGGCCCCGACATCATTCAAAATCAACTTTATATGAGCGTATTATTTTTGTCTTGATTTTCTCGAATTCGTGCAACCAAATCCGGCCCCTCAAAACTACCATCTATGCGGAAAACACTATGACAGGGCCAATGAAACGTTTCGCTGGCCCGAAATTCTCCAAAATCAACTTTATATGAGTGTATTATTTCCGTCTTGATTTGTGTAAATTTGTGCAACAAACTTGAACCCCTGAAAACTTCACTCTGTGGGGCAAACACTATGACAGGCCCAGCGAACAGTTTCGCTGGCCCCGCCATAGTGTTTTCCGCCTAGGTGGTAGTTTTTGGGGGTTGGAGTTGGTTGAACAAATTTGAACAAATTGAGACGAAAATAATACGCTTATTTAAACTTCAATTTGGATAATGTCGGGGCCAGCGAAACGTTTTGCTGGCCCCACCAGTGTTTTTTTAAGTTATCAGGTAATTTCGGTGTTGTATAAATTCTAATTTTGGTTGAACAAATTTGAACAAATTCTGCAATAAATACTTGTCCCGAAAAAAGTTTAATTTGCGTGGGTGGTGGGGCCAGCGAAATGGTCCTATCAAAGGTGGCATTGCAGAACTATATAACCAAAATTTTTATCGAAAATGTCTTTATGGCCTGAAAAATGAAAAAATTACAGATAGTGGCTTTAGGGTCACAAAAATATAAAAAAAAAATCAATTTCTCACTGAGTCAGGCGTTTCGGCCTTGATTATGGGCACCCGTCAGTTACTTAATTTCTCAAATATGGTTAAAAAAAAATTATACCTTCAAATCTTCAAAAATACTCCAAAATATTTCCAACTCTCTGAAATCAATTAAATTACTGAAATTAATTGAATACTCCTAGGAATCTTTTAGAATAATCTAAAAGTTTTCAACTCCTAAAAACTTCTTTAAAATTCCCTGAAACTTTTTCTACCTCTTGAAAATGCCTTGGAATCTTTTAAAATACTCTAAAATATTTGAAATCCTTTAAAATCAATTGCTGGAGATTCAAGAATTCAAAATTCCTTGGATTTTTGAATTTTTCTAAATCTCTATGAATCAAATAAAAAATTAAAAAAATAGCCTAGAATATTTCAAATCCTCTGAAATCAATTGAAGTACTGAAATCAAATGGAAAATCTTCGGAATCTTCAAGAAACCTCTAAAAGTTTTCAAATAATTTAAATCTTTTTGAAATCCCTTCAAATTGTTCAAATCTTTTGAAAATACCTTGGATTCTTTTGAAATACCCTAAAATATTCCCAATCTTGGAAAATTCCTTTAAAAATCCTTTTGAATGAATTAAATCACTGAAATTAGTTTAAAATTCCTTAAAAACTGTTAAAATATCCTAAAATATTTCAAACCCTTCGAAATATTTTGGCATTCATTGAAATTATTAACATCTCTTTCAAATGCTTTGCATTCTTTTCAAATGACCTAAAATATTATCAGTCTTTTGAAATTCCTTTAAATTACTAAAATAAATGACAAATTCCTTGAATCTGCTGAAATCCTTCCGAATATTTTCCTACAATATATCAATTTGAAATCTTGTAGAATCAATTAAAAATTTTTAAATCCTCTGAAATCCTATTAAATTAGTGAAATAAATTACAAATTCCTCAAAATCTTCTATAATATCTCAAAATATTCCAAATTCTTTAAAATCTTTCAAAATTTCTTGAAATTGTGTCAAGATCTTGAAAATTCCTTACTTTAAAAAAAAATACCTTATAGTCTTTAAACTTCTTTGAAATCCCTTCAAACTATCAAAATCAATTCCTTGAAGTATCGGTGTTTTTTAAAAATAGGAGTGCTTCTTAAGAGCGTAAAATGCTCAATTTCAAAATCTTCTCAAATTCTAAAATTTTTGATCTGTAGATATACACAGATCTTGGACATACTTCTCTTCAAACAAAACAAAAAAATTATTCGAATATGTCGCTATAAGGAAATGGAGATTTTAATCGTAGAGAGAAAGTATAACAAAAACATACACGATTATAATAGAAATCACAGTTACAGAGCATAAAAATGATTAATTTGGAAACTTCTTGTTCGCGTAAAAAGTTTGAAAACAGACTACCATCACAATTGAGGTTATGGATCATTACTCACCTTATATATTTCACGTATTTCTTATTTTATAGACTTTATAGTGCAACGTTTGGCAACAATGAGCGCATTACTAAATACAAAAAAAAAAACATGTATCATCGTACTTTAACTACGATTCGATTCGATTACCATTTCCCACAGTGTTCTCAAAAAGCCCAACTTGAAAGGCGCATGCTTCGACTAAATGGCGCTTATTGGTTCTAGTTCGCGTCCTCATTGGGTATTCAAATACAGGCGCGTACTACAGCGAATCACACACACTACTGTTGAGCGGAGCGGATATCAGCGGCCTACAATGAGCAAGCGTTACCAAGCGTTACTCTCGAAAATCGTCATAATCGAAGACAACGTTTAGAGATTTTTTAATAAGGATTCTTTTTTTTAATTTGTTGTTTTTGCACCCCGTGCAAGGTATACTGTAAATGGCATTTGTGTTATCATCTGTAAGAACCGGATCTTTTTTTAAATTGAAAATTGGAGTTAGATCATTAACATTCCGAAAAGCTGTTTTTACGTTGAAAGGTTTTAATTTCGCTGACATTTTTCCGGAAAGACCGCGAAAATAAGATGAAGAGATATATTAAGGAGAAATGTTTGAGTTAGTGGTTGGATTCTGACCTGGTATGTGTAAGACCTATGTGTGAGTGGTTGCTTGTGTTTGTATTCCGTTAAATGTAGCAGTGTTATTGGAAGCGTTTGTGTACTCTCTTACTGTGTGCAAATAATTCATTCTTCCATTGATAATTATTTTGATGAATTCTAATGGGTAATTGTTATTAATTAAAATAGTTTCAACTTTTCGTATATTTTCTGCATGAAAATCTTCGTGTGAGAACAGGATGCTTCGGTCTACTGAATTATTAATGACATTGAATTTGTATTTATAAGGATGGTGTGATTGATATTCAGGCATCGACGTGAAGCTGCAGGCTTTTGATACCAATCGGTTTTCCAAGAGTTGTCTTCTCTTGTGATGAATGTGTCGAAAAAACTGATTCCCCATCATTTTCTTTCTCTATTGTAAATTGAATTTTGTGGTTGTAATTTTTAGTGACATTCGTAATTGTTGAAATTTGTTCAGTTGGTACCGCGGTTATTATATCGTCCACATACCAAGAATAAGAAGTTAAAATAAGAAGGAAAAAATTGAAAGGGAAGAGAAGATAATGTATTCTTTTCTGAATCATCCATTGCGATATCTGCAAGAACTGGAGAAAGTGGTGAGCCTATTGGAAAACCTGATTTTTGTTTGTATGAATTGCCTCTGAAATTAAAAGAAAAGTTGACAGCACAAATTTTCAGACCTTCCACAAATTCATACCAGGACATTGGAATGTTGGGTCATATTTCGTCTCATCTGGCTTTAACTTCTGCAATAGCTAGGCCGATGGGGACATTAGTAAATAATTAAACTACATCGAGAGAACGTAATTTGTGATTTGGTGAAATGATTTTTAAAATTTTTTTAACGAATTCGAAATTGTTTTTTGCACGTGATGTTGGGGGCATAATATGTTCCGAGATGATGTTGCTATGATATGTAGCAGGCTTGTGAGTCGGACTGTTACAAAAGGAAACACATCGGACGGAGAGGGGTTTGACTATGTCATAAACTTTAGTTTGTATCGAATTTGTTTGATCTTTATTTTAAAGTTTATAAGTACACACTAAAACTTGGGATATCAAATCGTTGCAGCTATTTTGATCTAGAACTTCAACTCAATATGATTCGCTTCAGAGAATCAATGAAAATTAACGAGAACAACTTCAAGGCGTATTAGCATCAGTATGCAAAACAGAATGAAGTTGTCGATTCTCAAAAAACATTTCTTTCTGCCAAATTCAAGTTCTGCAAATCGATAATCGATCCTTGATCGAGATTTTCTGACATTTGTAAACAAACCTCCACAACCTCAGTAATCATAAATTTGAATCAACGGAGCTGAGTAAATGATTCTTTTTTTCAAATTGATTAACAGTTTAATCATAAACCATCATCAACAATTGCTCAATATTCAAATAAGAGGTTCAAATAATTTTATAATGTGTAGAGTAGTTGAAATTTTATGACAGGTGATTGATCTCGAAATTTGAATCAAGTTGATCATGAATATAGGTATCAAAATGTTGCATCCTTTTGATCCATTTGCCGCACCAACTTGACACCTGGTTGTTTTGTGTGTAATTTTGTCGGATGGAATAGTAGAAAGTTTGTCTTCGTAGTCACTTTTAAGCATTGCAACGGAAGCGCTTCCTTTGTCTGCTTTGGTATTTAAAATTTAAGGATTATTTTTTAGCTAGGTAGCAGAAAATATAAGAAAATATAATGTTGATGTGAAATCTGTAATTGTTTCTTTAACTGATTCGGTGAGTTTGTGTAGGTTTTGTTGCTGAAGAGAGTTATTTATGAAATGAACAACTTTTAGTCGTGCTTCATTCCTGTCTTTCGCTCTTATGTAACGAATGTTTGAGTTAAAATCAGCAATGAAGTGTTTTTTAAGAAGTTGTTTGATAGGGATAGGAATACCAAAATTTTTTTTTCAACAAGCTGTTTTATGAACACAAGGAGGAGTTTCTATAACATTCAAATTAATGAACCACCTATCTTTTTGGTTAGCTTCTGGATTGTCAAGTGAAGTTTTATTATTATCTGAAATGAGACTGTTCTCACTTTCCTCGAGGGGGAAACCACTCTGGTAATCCGCTGAACCGCTCGATTATCTGAACTGGTAATCCACGGTGATCCATATCTTTTTTAGTTTCAATTTATGTATTTTTATTAAAATTTGCCTTTTTCAGTAGAAAATTAATCTTCCTCGTTGAAAAATCACGATTTTAGTTGAAAATTCAACTTCAGGGTGAAAAATTAATCCTATTTGTAGGAAATTTAACAATTTTGTTTAAAAGTAATTTTTCGTTCAAAAATTCAATTGTTCTGTTGAAAATTCTTTTTTTTTTATTAAAAATTTAACCAATTTGATAGAATAATTTATTTCTTTGCGTGAAAATTTAACCATATCGTTAAAAATCGTTTTTTGATTGAAAATTATTATTTTGTTTTTCAATTCAAAATTGAAGTATTCCAGTTGAAGATTCTTCATTTTAGATGAAAATTCATTCCTCGATTACCAATTTGACTATTTTGTTGAATATTCTATTTTTTGTAAAAGATTGATTTTTGAATTGAAATTGTACGTATTTTATTTTTGGTTCAAAATTTATCTTTTTTAGTTAAAAACTCAACTGCTGTTTGCATGAAAATGGATATTTTTTAGTTGAAAATTTAACTATTTGATTGAAACTTGAACTACTTTGTTAAAAATTCATTTCTCTGGTTGAAGATTCTTAATTTCAGTTGAAAATAATTTGGTTGAAAATTTAACTATTTTGTTGAAAGCTCGGTTTTATTGGTTGAAAATTAACTTTTTTAACAGAAAATTCAACTTATACATTTTTGATTGTAATTTTATCTTTTTCAGTTGAAAATTCAACTAGTGGGTTGAAAATTCATCTGTTTCGTTAAAAGTTTGTCGTTTTTGGTAGAAAATTAATCTTTTCGGTTGAAAATTCAAACTAATTGGTTAATATTCGAACTACTTGTTCAAACTTTATTGTTTTTTTTTGTTTTAGCTAAAAATACCTCTCTTTGGTTGAAAATTTAATTATTTCGTTAAAAATTCCTCTTTTTGGTTGAAAATGTATTATTTTGTTAAAAATTCGTTGTTTTTTGGTTGAAAATGTATTTTTTGAATGCAGATTTAACTATTCCATTCGAGGATTCTTCATTTTAGTTGAGAATTCGTCTCCTTGATTAAAAATTTGTCTATTTTGATGAATATTCGATATTTTTGTAAAAATTTTGTTTTCTACAATGAAAATGTGTGTGCTTCATTTTGGTCGAAAATTTTTATTTTTTGGTTAAAAATTCAACTGCTTGAATGAACAGTTATCTTTTTAGTTGAAACTTCTACTTTTAAATTTAATTTTTAATTTTTAAATTCGTCTTCTTTGGTAGAACATTAATCTTCTCGGTTGAAAATTTATATTTTTGGTTAAAAATTCTAATATTTGGTTAAAAATTAATCTACTTTGTAGAAAACTAATCTTCTCAGTTAAAATTGTATTTTTTTGGTGAAGAATTCAATTCTTTGGTTAAAACATATTCTACTTTTAAGAAAATTATGCATTACATTTTTTATTGGGAATTCGTCTCTTTTGGTTAAAAATTAATTCATTTTCTAGAAAATTCCATAGTATTGTCAAACAGTTAATATTATGTTTGTAGTTTCATGTATTTTTTAAATCTTCGTCTTTTTCGATAGAAAATTAATGTTCTTGGTTAAAAACTCACTATTTGATTGAAAATTTAACAATTTTGTGTCAAAATAAACCATTTTAGTTAAAAATTCGGGTAAGTCTAGTTTATGCGGAGTGATCCACCATAATTTTATGTAATCCTGTGTAATAATCCTATGTAAACCGGAGTAATCTTCGGTCATCCAGGCTAATTCGGTACTCTCTAAATCCGAATTAGTAGCAATTTTATTAATTCAATTAGTAGTATTGTATCTGACTGTTAAATTAGTAATTTTATCACTTTTCACTAAATGAAGTGGTAAGATTTATGTTACTAAATGAATTAGTAAGGGTATTCTACTAATCTGCTTACCAGTTCCAAATTACTAATTCAATGTGTAGCAATGAATTGCTAAGGAAACATAATTTAATAATTTGTTAAATACATTCTGCTGTTTTTTTAGTTTTAATTAAAAAGGTTAATTTTCTCTCAATACACCATCTATTTTTTCAATGCGCCCAAAATATGAAATCTTTGATAGAAAGTAAAATTAGATTTTTCATTTTTAACTTTCTAAGTGTTGCCTCAAGAATGCTGCTTCAAACAGGGTAAGAGTTGAATAATAGTCTTATTCAAAACAATTTTTATTATTTGTTCCAACAATTAAATGAAAAATTATTTGCACTATAATTTATTGCCTCCTTCAAAGATATAATAAACATATTGATATACATTTTTTAATAAAGCTTCTGGTGTCTATCGAAAATTCAAAATTATGTTTTTCTAAATAATTAGAAATTTCCAGTCAGAAAACTCATTCAACGTACATTAGAATTTACGTGGATAGTTAAAAACTTTTAGAATTACTTTACCACTTCTAAGTCGAATTTTAGGGTTAAGAATTCTCATTAAATTGTTACTACGAATAAAAACGTTGTTTTAAAGAAAATTTCAAAGTCTTTTTCATTTTTAAACTTACACTTTTAAGGCAGCACTTATAATCATCAGATCTATTTTTCCTTAGGTACAAAAATTATTATATAACCTAACTTTGAAACAGAATCTAAAACTCTTTTATCTTCCAAAAAGCCTTTTTTGAACCGCATTATTGTTGAACTGCGGATAAGCTGAAATAAAAGTATCTACATACATTGAAGCGCAAAACTTTTAATTTAGTTTATTTAATTTTTTAAAATTAAAATTTGACTATTATATTTTTGTTTCAAAATTGATCGTTTTTGGTTCGGAATTCAAATATTCATATTCTTGCTTGTAAATTCAACAGCTTGTTTGCAATTTTTTCTCTCCCTTGGCTGAAAAATCTTTTTAAGTTGGAAATTCAACTTATGCCGAAAAGTAGTTTTTTTGTTGAATTCAACTGTTTCTGATTGAAAATTAATATTTTTTTGGAATATCAACTACTACATTTTTCGTTCAAAATTCACATTTTTTGGAACACAAAATTTAATCTCTGAGTTAAAAGCTGAACTCTTTTGTTGAAAATTAATTTTGGCTTTGTTCAAGATTCATCATTTTGATTAAAAATTTATCTCTTGGGTTGAAAAGTGAGCTATTTTGGTAACAATTCGTTTTTACTTTAAAAGAAAATTAATTTTTTTTTCAAACTGAAAATGTAAATATCCAGTCAGATATTCCAACATTTTAGTTAAAAACTCATCTCTTTAGTTTAACATAATACAAAATTTGAAATTAAACCATTCAATTTTTGGTTGAAAATGATCATTTTTAGTTGAAAATTCAACTATTTCAGTCAATAGTTCATCATCTTGCGAAAACAACTCTGGATGAGAGCTAGGAAAATAAATTTATTGGGCGTTGATCAATATAACGGGAGGTAAAATTACAGAGTTAGGCAGCATGAGAAATCGTAAGGGTGAAATGCTATATGTGAAATTTTAACTATTCTATTTTTGGTCGAAAAACGGTTGTCTTAGTTCAAAATTCAACTATCAACTATCAACTAAAAATTTGTTTGAATAATTATTCAAATTCATAGACTTTTCAGACAAATTCAAGAACTAATTAATTATGTTTTTAGTATTATTTGGTTATTTAATGGTGCATTATACATGTAATGTAATTTGTTAAGGATTTCTAAATTAAAAATATTAACTTAATCCCCAGAAACTGAACGCAAAAAATTATAAGAAACTCGCGAAACTGATTCCGAGACGATTTAAAAATAAAAATCAGGAATATTTGAATGGCTCCGTAGTATGAAAAATTATACCTGGAAAAAACTAGATATCTGAATAGAACTTGCAATTCTAGTCTTAATTATTACTATAATATGGTTTCAATTCGGATTGAACTAACTTGTTTTTTTATCGGATCTCATCCGACTTTAATAGTTTATTAATATATTTCAATAAAATTCTCTTCGTTAAAAAATCATTTTTTTTCATTGGTTTCTTGATACAAATTTGTATATTTGATACAATTCATCATTGCGAAAACAACTCTGGATGAGAGCTAGAAAAATAAATTTATTGGGCGTTGATCAATATAACGGGAGTTAAAATTACAGAGTTAGGCAGCATGATAAATTGTAAGGGTGAAATGCTATATGATACAGACGGTATACTAGACGCTTTAAGAGACTCTTTTAAGGAATAATATATTGACTTTAACAATTTATTAGTATATTTCAATCAAATTCTCTTCGCTGAAAAATCAGTTTTTAAATTTACTTTCAACTATCCTTTGAAATAGTAACCAGCAATACATTTACCAATTCATTTAGTACTAGCATTACCAATTCCTTCAGTAGATATAGTTAATAATTTATTTAGTCAGTTATTCTTACTCATTGAATTAGTAGATTCTTACTAATTACCAGTAAACGAATCAGCACTTTTCGAATTAGTAGAAAACTACTACCAATTAGTAGTTTTCTACTAATTCAGATTTAGAGAGTATATAAAGGTAATCCGAAGTAATCCATCTCCGCTGGACCGCATTTTTAGGACTTGTTTCCCCCTCGACTTTCCTTGATCAGACAAGCAAATTTGGATTCACAATTCTTCTTGTGAAATTCACAAAATCTATCAGCTTTAATTGATTCTGAATGAACAAATTTTTGATGGATATGACTCATCAAAACATTTTTGATGTTTGTAATAAACTCATTTTAAGAACCCCTTGCTTGAATATATGAGTTATATCAATGGATAAAGTTTTACTATAATAAGCCGTTTTTAAAAATATGTAATTTATCATTACTTCCCTAGACTTTCCTAAGACGTATTCGTATTATTAGTCAAACGAGTTTTAAAATATTATGGAATGCTAAAAAGAAAGCAATATTTATTTTCCAAAATCCTTCAGTAAGTTCCAATATATCAGTAGTAAAAATAGTTCTCCCAAATTTCATCAATTTATCTGCAACCGTTTTCAAGTTATCGTGTTCACAATTAAGTGTCCCTCCACAGACACATCAGGACAATTTAGAGCATTGTATTAGAAATTTTCAAATTGGGAAAGGTTTGAATAAATGAATTTAAATTTTTTGGAAAATGTTACCACTACAAAGCTTCTTCACCGTTTAAGAATTGCTTTAGTGATGCCGCCGAGCGATATTTTTCGATACTGAGACGATACCGATACGATACTCACCTTCCAGTCTCGGATTTGTCTCGCTCGGTTTTGTATCGTATCGGAAAAATATCGAAAAGTTCTGTCTCGTATCGGTATCGTATCGGAATTCCGAGACAAAATGCCCAGATGGGATTTTCCTCGTTCACAATAGAAGAGAAAGTAGGGCTGGTCGTGTGGCCGGCCGCAGGTACCGGAAAAAGAAGCTGCGAGGAGCTTATCCCTTTGGGACTAGGCCTTGAAAGAAAAGAATTACATATATATTCCAAAAATCTAAACTCGACTACTCTACAGTTCGTACTGCCGAAGAAATGCTAAACCACGCAGTGAGATCTGTTTGATTTAAACAAACTCAAACGTATTTCAATTCAATTTTCAAATTAAATCTTTTATGTGGATAGATAATAGTTTGTTAACTTTAAACGAAAGTTTTTATTTAAATAAATCCTCTTACTTTTTATTTGTTGATCAAGAGGCTCAGAGATATCCTTCAACTTCTATTTTACGTAAATCTACAATCATGTGACCTAATAATACTACTAATCGTATTTTATATACGTAAAGTATTTTGCTAGGAACCTAAGAAAATGTTTTATTCTTTTGAAATCTTTCAAACCATGTGAAAAGCTTCTAAATGTTCTGTCCACTATCTTCCAAAATATTCTTCTTGTTTGAAATTCCTATGAGTATGTTAAAGTAACTTCAATTATTCTAAAAAATTTGGAGAAACTTTCAAAATTACAAAAATTGCCTTTAAATCTTCCACATTTTTTTCAACATTTTTGGAAATCTTCCTCATCTTCTCGAATTTTCTTTAATTATTAATTAGTCAAAATGAAAAATCATTTTAAGTTTTCCTACTTTTTTCGATATGTTCAGAAATCTACATTTGATTAAAAATGTTGTCTATTCTCTTCAAATTATAAATAATCTTTAACTTTTTTTAAATCTTCGAAACATTCTAAATATCTTTTGAAATATTTCGAATTTCTCTTCGAATTGAAAAATAAATCTGCAAAATCAAAAACATTACCTTAAATACTTTCAGATTCTTTTTGTGCCGTTTGCAAGACTTCGGAAATGTTCAAAAAATTATTTTTTCCAAATTAATTTAGAAAAATTATGATTATTCTTAATATTTCTAGGAAACCAAAGAAATTTTTCATTTTATTGAAACCTTTCAAAACTCTTGAAAAGCTTCTAAATTTTTGTTCGCTATCTTCAAAAATTTACTTTTTCTTTAAATTTGATTGAAATGTTTTTAAGTTTTAAATTATTCTTAAATCATTTTGAAACATCGAAATAACTTTTACGTTTCCACCAAGTGTAAGATAAATAAGTAAGCTAATTTACTAATATTTTTTAGAGAAATTATTATTATTATCATTCATAATAATAATTTCTTTCCAAACAATCAATGAATCAGGAATCAAACGGTACTATATAACGGTAACCAAATAAATGAATTTGCAACTATACAAATTTTCAACCAAAAATGGATTAGTTATATTTTCAGTTACAAAGATTATTTTTCATTAAAAAAAAAGGAATTTTCAACAAAATAGTTCATTTTTTAACCAAAGAAATGAATTTTCAACCAAGAAAATAAATTATTTACCAAAAAAAAACGAATTTTCAACCAAATAGTTAAACTTTCAGTGAAAGACATTACTTCACAACAACAAAAAAAAAGAATTTTTAACAAAATGGTTCAATGTTTAACCAAAGAAATGAAATTTTTGAAATAATTAATGATGAATTATTAATTAATGATGAATCTTTGATAACAAAATTAATTTTGAATCAAATAGTTGAATTTTTAACCAAGAAAATGAGTTTTTAACCATAAAGAGTAATTTTCAACCGAAAAAAAAGAATTTTGAATCCAAAGATCGAACTTTTTTATAGAAAATTCATCCCTTCGTTTGAAAATTCAACTTTGTGATAGAAAATAGATTTATTTGGTTGACAATTCATCTCTTCTTGGTAGAAAATCAATTTTTTGGGTAAAAATGGAAGTGTATGGTTGAAAATAAATCTGTTTCAGTTGAGGATTCAAGCATTTTGTTGAGAATTCGTTTTTTTTTGTGTTAAATCCAACTGGTCTTTATTTTTAATTAAATTCATTTTTATTGAAATATCAACTATGGCATGTTTCGTTAAAAACTAATCTTTTTAAATAAAAACTTCAACTCCTTGGTTGATGATTCATAATTTTAGATCAAAATTTTTTTTTTTTTTGGTTTACAATTTTTTTTTTCATTGGAAAACTCATATTTTCGGGTTGAAAATTGAACTGCTTTAATGAAAATTCGTCTTTTGACTTGAAAATTTCACAATTTCATACTACATTCAACTATTTGGTACAAAACTAAACTGTCCTGTAAAAAAATCATTTTTTCTATTGAAAAGTAATTCTCCGGAATAAAACTTTAATTATACCATTTTTTGTTAAAAAGCGATCTTTTTAGTTTAAAAATTCAATCATTTATTTAAAAAAATTTAGAAACGAGAAAAAATATAAACTAAAAATGAATCAAATAAAATTTGGACTAACATTACATCCATTGTTCAAGACATTTAGATGAAAATGTATGTACTTTGTTAAAAATCCGCCTTTTTTGGTAGAAACTTCAACTGTTTGCATACCATTTTTTTGTATTTTATTGAAAATTCACCTTTCCTGGCAGAAACTTCATCTTCTTTTTTGAAAATTCAACTACTTAGTTGTTGAAAATTCGTTTTTTCTGGCAGAAAAATAATATTCTTATTTGACATTTTTTTACTGAAAATTTGACTACTCGAATTTATGTTGGAAATTAATTTTTTTTAATTGAAGATTCAAGTACCTTGTTAAAAATTAATCTTTTTTGGTTACATTCAACTGGTTTCAATTTAAAATTAGAATCTTTTTCGATTTAAAATATCAACTATTACATTTTTTGGTGTAAATTAGTATTTTCAGGTGAGAAATTCAACTGTTTAGTAAAGAATTCAAGTGTTTTATGGAAAATTGATGTGATTTCTTGATAATTTACCTTTTTGGTTAAAAATTGAACTTACTGGTTAAAAATGTATGTATTTTTGTTGAAAATTCGTCTTTTCTTGCAGAAAATAATTTTTCTTAATTTTTGAGAAAGTATGTGTATTTGGTTGGCAGTTCGCCCTTTTTAGTAAAAGATAATTTTTTGGCTTAAACATTAAATATTACATTTTTTTATGTAAATTAGTATTTTCAGGCTGAAAATTTAAGTGGCGAAATTTTTTTTTTTTTTAATTGAAAATTCTACAATTTGGTATTAAATTCAACTATTTGGTACAGAACTAAACTGATTTGTACAAAATTCCTTTTTTCCATTAGAAATTAATTATCCCTGATAAAAATTGAACTATATTTTTGGTTAAAAATCTATTTCTTTTTAGTTCAAAAATTCAATCATTTAGCTAAAAATGTTAGAAAAGAGAAAAAATAAACTAAATATTATTCAAATAAAATTTGGACTTACATCACATGCATTTTTCAAACTATTTAGTTAAAAATTTATGTCACTTGTCGAAAATTCGTCTTTTTTGGTAGAAAATTCCACTATTTGGTTAAAAATGTATGTATTTCGTTGAAAATTAATATTTTCTGGTAGAATTTATATTCTTGGTTGAAAATTCAACTATTTGGTAGAAAATCTTTGTTTTTTTAATATAACTCTATAGTTGAAAATTAATCAGGTTTAGATCAAGATTCAAGTATTTTGTTGAAAATTCGTCTTTTTTCGTTCAAATATCAACTGTTCTTTTTGATTTTTTTAGTTGAAAATTCAAATATTTGGTTGAAAATACATGTATTGTCTTCATGAATCAAATTATTTGATGGAAAATTCATTATTTTGTTTGAAAATTCGTCTTTTTTGGTAGAAAATTTTGGTTTGTGTTGAAAATGCAACTTTACGGTTAAAAATTAGTCTGTTTCAGTTGAGGATTCAAGTAATTTACTGAAAATTCGTATTCTTTGGTTCAATTCAACTGGTTTTTATTTTTAATTAAAATATATTTTATTAAACTACTTTCTCAACACTTAATTTTCTTTTGATGAAGAATCATAATTTTAATTGAAATTTTTATTTGTTATGTTTAAAAATGATTTTTTAAAACAAAATTCAACTGATTATTTGTATATTTACTTTTTTGTTGAAAATTCATATTCTCGGGTTGGGAATTTAACCATTTTTTTTATTCGTCTTTTTGACTTGAAAATTTGCCACAAGAAATATCTGGAAGATTTTAAGGTAATGTTTTTGATTTATCAGATTTTTTTTTTAAATTTCAGGGAAAATTCGAATTATTTTGAAAGATATTTAGAATGTTCAAGACTAATCAATTGTAAAAAAAAATAAAAAAAGATTTTAGAAGAATAAAAAAATGTGGAAATTAAAAATATTTTCAAACTTGAAAACTTTTCTGAAAATATATAAAGTATTTCCTAATTTCTTCCAAGCTTCTAAAAGTCCTGAAGTTTGAGAGTTAAAACTGACGCCAATATTATTATTCCTCAGATTTTGTAACATCATACAAAATAATGCAATTTTCTGTACAATTTTTTGAATTCATTTTCGACATATCTGAAATCTTCAGATATCTTTTCAAATTTTCTGCAAAATCGTAGGAAAATTAGATTCATACTTTAAAATCAAAATCATAATACTGATTATCCTCGTTCTCATATCTCAGAATCTCTTTCCTAGCTAGAATGTTTTTATAATTTTGAAATTTTTTCCAATTTTTTTGTGAAAAATTTGATTTTGTTTAGAAGAATTGTAGGAATTTTAGAAGTTTTAGAGCTTGAAAATTGGAAAGGTAAAGTCCTTGAAGTTCTTAACGTTTAAATGAACATTTCTTATTAATTGCTTTATAATCTAGAAACAGTGCAAAAATATAATGGTTCATTACATTGAAAATAATTCAATTATAAAAGAAACTTATAATGCATATTTTTATCCAGAGTTGAAAAATATTTCTAGATATAACAGAATTGGGAATAGTATATTGCGTGACGAGGGTCGAAAGGCAACGATTTCACGAGTGTGAAGTTAGCTGCCCGAGCGAAGCGAGGGCTGATATCACACGAGTGAAAGCGTTGCCTCGGCCCGAGTCATGCATACAATTTTTCATCATATCGATAATCGAAAAGTCGACTTGAGATGACTGTGGAGCGGGTCGATAATCGAATTTTCAACCCTAGGGAAGAAAGTGACAGATCAATGCAAATGGCGACGCCATTTGCATTTATCTGTCACTTTCTTCCCTAGGGTTGAAAATTCGATTTTCGACCCGCTCCACAGGCATCAAAAGTCGAATTTTCGATTGAGGTATGATGAAAAATATATTTCTTTCATTTGAAGGTTCAGAACTTTAAATTTACAAGAAAAGGTTTATTGGTACTCAGGTAGTTGAAACTTGTCGCCGTTCCCCTTCTACTGTTGTTTCGTAGGAAACTACCATCTGGCTGTCTAGTCTCAAAATCCCGAGACGATCCGAGCGATATATCGGTTCTCCGATACCAAAACGATACGAGACAAAACCGTAACTGGAGTCTCGGAAACCGATACCGATACGAGAAAAAACCGAGATTTTTCGATACGATATCGAGACAGTCTCGTATCGAACGGCATCACTAAATTGCTTCCTCTTGAAGTTATCATCATTTGATAAAAAGAAAACATTCATTTTCTCAAAAGTGAAATTTTGAAATCGCTGGTCTCTTTCTAGAATATGAGGAATGTTCTAATTTCCTCAGACCTTGCGCAGTATTAAATCTCGAGATAGGAATGATTGAAACTGAATATGGGAATCAAATCGCGAAATCGTTCAAAGCCAGATCATCCCTTTTGGTGCTTTTAACAAGTTTCACCAGCAGCTGTTGCGTGGATCCGGGTTGTCGGGTTGTCTATGAGTAATTAGAGTTACGGCTTGAGAATTCAACCGCGGTTAGTGCCATCTGTGTCCGAACGGGGGTGTCCTCATGGTGTGGTCAGAGTTTAGAATCGAATTAGTTTGACCCACACTATTCCACCCCCGTTTAAGTCCCACCAGATCTCGAACAACTACAGTTTATCAGGAAACGGCTGCATGTGGCTTAAATAAACATTTCTGCTTGGATTTAACTTTCTAATTAATTTGCCCTTGCAATTATAGAAACCACAGCTAGAATTGGCTATTGAACCCTCATTTCATTACAGCTTGTTTTTGTCATTAGGATAATAAGAAGAGGTGAAGGAACAAATTTTGAATTAAATGCTTTGTAATATTTTGACTGGATATAGCTGATTTAATAGATAATTAAAATGAGAAATCGTAATAGAAAACAAAATTTGGAATAAATGCCGGTAGCAGGAGTTGATCCCTGGTCTTCCGCTAACGAACTCGGAGCGCTACCACCTGATCTATTAGGGAGTTGAAATACTCTCGGATCGTGGTCCGTTTTTTTTATTTAATTTTTCTTTACTTTTTTATTTCTAGAATTCAAATTTTAAAATATAATCTTGAATGCACATTTGTAGAACAGTTTAATTTTTGAGGTCTTGAAGTTTGAGATTTTTTTATTTGGAAGCATAGACTCGGATATATTTGGTTTGATATTTCATAATTTTTTTAAATTTCCAATTTCACAATTTTGTAGTTTCGAATTCAAATAAGAAAATTTTTTCGGACCATTTCACTTTTTAATCTTTTAAAACTGAAAATTTTCATTTTTTCGTACAAAAAAGTTGAAGATTTGATAGTGAAAAATTAAGACAATAATTTCGCAAATACAAGCCTTGAAAATCAAAAATTTTAAAACCATTAATTTAAAAATTGGATTATTTTTTATTTGAAAATGTTTCAAAATATTGAAAATTTGAAATTCGACTTGAAAAAACAACGTGGAACGGAAAGGCTTGAAAACAGTTTTTCCTTTCCTTTCCAATATAATATCTAAAAATGGTCTGATTTTCAGTTGAAGATTTATAATAAATGAGTCATTTGAAATTGAAAAATATTTGATTTTAAAATTTGAAAAATGGATAATAATTTTAAATAATGTGTTGAAAATTATAAGATTTGAAACAGAAAAGTGAAAAATTCTGTTCTTGAAATTAAAAATTGAGAAAAATTAAGCAATCTGGAATTGGTACCTTAGTAATTTTCTAATTTTTCTAATTTTGAATGGTTACAGTATTAGAGATCTAGATTTTCATGCCGAATTCTGAATTTTCCATTTTCCCTCTCATTAGTTCTTATTTCTTCAATTAAGTTGAAATTTGAAAATTGCTACCTTTCAAATGGTTTATATTTTTTTCAAATAATTTAACTTTTGAAGGGTTTGCATATCAAAATGATCCAATGTCATTATTCTTGGTGATTAGTTTTTTACAATTTAAAATAAATTATATATTTTTTTAATTTTCAATGTTCAGTAGGAGACATTTTTTTGATTTTGACAAAGAATTTAATTTTTGATCTTAGAAAAATGTGTGCAATCAATTTTAGTGTTGAATTCTGATTTTTTTGTGCAGTAACAATTTGAGATTCTAAAATTCTAGAAGCTTTGACTTTAAAACCTACATTTTTTTACATTTCAATTGCTAATAATTAATAATTTTCAAAATTTGAAAGTTGAAAACTTGCATAATTCATGTTCAAACAATTTTAATCAGAAATAATTTAATTCGAAATCCTTAAAATTTTAATAATCTGATTCTCGAAATAAGCTAATGAATTTCTAAATCAAGAAGATAAATTACAAAAAAATAGCTGAATTTTCCATTAAAAAAGATTTAAGTTGTCAACCAGAAAAATGGAATTTTTAATCCAGAAAGATGAATTTTCATCCAGAAAAGATTCCAGTTGATTTTTCAAGATTAAAATATGTATTTTTTCAACAAAAAATAAGTTTTAACGAACGAAATTGAATTTTTTATCCAAAGAGATGAATGTTTTGAAACAAAAGAAATGAATTTTTAACGAAATGATTGAATTCTGTACCAAATAGTTGAATTTTCATCTAAGAAAGATGAAATTTGTACTAAAACGGCTGGATTTTAATTAAAAAATTAAATTTTTTTTAGTTGAACTTCCATTCAGGAAAGCTTTCAGTTTATTTTTTAACACCAAAATATGAATTTTTTAAAAAAGTAAATTTTCTACGAAATAGGTGATTTTCAAAAAACAGTAGAATTTTCAACTAAAAGTATGACTTTTAAACGAAATAGTTTTATTTTTATCCAAACAGGTGCACTTTTATTCAAGAAAGATGAAATTTCTTTAAATACAGATGAATTTTTAATTTGAAAAAAAATTCAAAAAAATGGTTGAATTTTCATCCAGTAAAGATTTCAGTTATCTTTTCAAGGCCAAAATATTAAATTCAACCAAAAATTAAATTTTCTAAAAAATAGTCAAATTTTCAACAGATTAGCAGAATTTTCAACCAAAAAGTGTGATTTTCAAAAAAATTGTTGATTTTTCAAAATGAAAATATGTAATTTTTAACAAAAAATAAGCTTCTACGAAAAAAATTGAATTTTTCAACCGAAAAGACGAATTTTTCTAACCAGAAGGGATAAATTTTTAACGAAATAGTTAAATTCTGTACCAACTAGTTGAATTTTCACCCAAGAAAGATAAAATTTGTACTAAAACAGATGGATTTTTAATGAAAAATGAAATTTTTTTGAAGTTGAACTTTCATTCAGGAAAGCTTTCAGTTTCTTTTTTAACGCCAAAATATGAATTTTGAACAAAAAGTAAATTTTCTACGGAATAGGTGATTTTCGACAAAACAGAATTTTCAACAAATAGTATGACTTTTCAACAAAATTGTTTTATTTTCAACCAAACACTTGCATTTTCATTTAAGAAAGTTCTTTAAAAACAGATGAATTTTTGATTTGAAAAAAATGTGAAAAAAAGTTGAATTTTCATCCAGTAACGATTTCATTTTCTTTTCGACACCAAAATATTAAATTCAACCAATAAGTGAATTTTCTACAAAATATTCAAATTTTCAACAAAACACCAGAATTTTCCACCAGAAAGTGTGATTTTCAAAAAAATTGTTGAATTTTCTGTTAAAAAAGATTTAAGTTGACTTTTTACGATCAAAATATGAATTTTTAACCAAGAAATAAGTTTCTATAAAAAATTGAATTTTCAATCCAGAAAGAGGAATTTGTAGCCAGAAATGATGACTTTTCAACAAAATTGTTGAATTCTCTACCCAATAGTTGCATTTTTCAAAAAAAAAAAGAAGATTGAATTCCTCTTAAAAACAGATGAATTTTTATTTAAAAAGAAAAAAATTAGAAAAAATAATCGAATTTTCATTCAGAAAAGATTCCAGTTGATTTTTCAAGATGAAATTTGTACTAAAGCAGCTGGATTTTTAATGAAAAATGCAATTTTGAACAAAAAGTAAATTTACTACGAAATAGGTGATTTTCGGCAAAACAGTAGAATTTTCAACCAAAAAGTGTGATTTTCAAAAAAAATGTTGAATTTTAAACAGTTCATTTGTCGGTTGACTTATCAGCAAAAGAATATGAATTTTGAACAAAATGCTAATATTATACGAAAAAAGTTGAATTTTTGGCCCCAAAAGACGAATTTTCAATAAAACCGTTGAATTTGCAAAATAATGATGTCTTTTTAAGAAAATTGTCAAACTTTCAACCAAATAATAAAATTTATAACTAAAAAGAAAACCTTTACGAGAAATTTTTTGCGAATTTGCAAAAATTACCTACATAAGTAATTTTTTTTATTTGTGTCGACAATTAGAGATCATGAAAAAAAAATTAGAGGAATTTTTTTTTTCTGATGAAAGTTTGAATATCAAAAGAATGCTCTTCATCAGCTGGGTTTCAATTTTCATTCCACGAGTTGCGAAACTCCACTTCACGAAGTACATTTGGCACTACCCAGGCTTCCGAAAGCTATGAGCAAAGTTTATGCGGTTTCAATATGTCCTACCCGCCTGGACAATATTACGTGTGCGTTAATATCGCCTTGCGGTCAAAACTTGGAAGGTAAGCCAACAGAGCTTGCTTTGATCCGCGAATTAAGGTTTCCCTCAATGGAATTCCAACAAGAATATAAACAAATAAAACTAAAACAAATCTCGAGTATTCCATTTAAAAAAAAATTGCATCAAAAAAATATATAAATTATAGGAAAATGACTATTAAATTATATAAATAAGTATTCGCTTTGTAATCTCTCTTGTTCAGGAACTCGAGGGGATCCCTTTACTTTCGGTATTTCACCACAAATTCCGCTAAACCTCGACCTGCATTCTCCAAGCGACCTCGAAAACCTTCAACGATCTCGTCTTGCCCTTTATGTGCCACTTGTTTCAGTTGTTTCAGAGAGAATGCAAAAAAACTGGAGAATTTGAATTTTTGTGGCTCCCTCAAAGCATTGGACCTGTTTTATTACTTTCGAAAAAAATCGTTTAGCGAAGAGACGTACCGTGGAAGTTACCTTTATTAATACTAATTATATGATTACAATTTTGCGGGAGAATTTATCGCTTCATATGAAAGAGAGCGCTATATTCAAATGATAAAAGAAGGCAAAGCGATGGAAAATATTATTATGATGTTGTGAAAAGAATCTGTCTAGCTTTGCTAGGATTCGAACACCAGGTCTTTCAGACCTTGTGTCCCAGTTGTGGTTTTTGACCAGCGAAATAGTAATTAATATAATATGACGTTAATGTTCTTTGTTCACTTGGTCTTAAATCAATATTTTTTTAGTATTGATTTTTAAATTTATGAGTTGTGAAAAAAATCTCTCTAGTTCCACTGGGATTTAAACACTAAGTTGTTTAGGTTTCCGGTCTGATGCTTTAACCAAATATGCTACGGAGAGACGAAAAGATTTTTTTCACAACTCCTACAAGTTGAATCTCGACGCGATTCAATGTACTTGCAAGATTAATTTCTAATCACTCCAACATGAGAGTGATTTTTCTGAATTGATCTTATGATTTTCGACCAGTGGATTAGTCTACTTGGTCTAAAATCAATATTTTTTTAATACTGATTATGAATTTTATAAGTTGTGAAAAAAATCTCTCTAGCTCCGCTGGGATTCGTACACCAGATCTTTCAGACTTCCAAGCTAACGATTCAACCAACTAAGCTACGGAGAGGCGGAAAGATTTTTTCACGAATCCCACAAGTTGAATGTCAACGTCATTCAATGTACTTGCAAGATTAATTTTTAATCGTTTCAACATGAAAGTGATTTTTAATAATTGATGTTAT
>CAKNXH010000258.1:149486-173452 GCA_932178445.1 Andricus quercusramuli | reverse complement strand
TCAACTGAATTCCTACTCCAACTGATTCCCTACCACACCTACTTCCCCAACACAACTAAATTCCTACTCCAACTGATTCCCTACTACACCTACTTCCCTACTCCACCTACTTCCCTACTACACCTACTTCCATAATTCAACCAAATTCCTACTCCAAATGATTCCCTATTACACCTACTTCCCTACTTCAACTAAATTCCTACTCCAACTGATTCCCTACTACACATACTTCCCTACTCCACTTCTTCCCTACTTCAACTGAATTCCTACTCCAACTGATTCCCTACTACACCTACTTCCCTACTTCAACTAAATTCTTAATCCAACTGATTCCCTACTACGCCTACTTCCTTACTCCACCTACTTCCCTACTCCACCTACTTCCCTACTTCAACTAAATTCCTGCTCCAACTGATTCCCTGCTACACCTACTTCTTCGCTGATTTACTCTACTACATCCACGTGGATTTTGTCCACTTTTTTTTTTTTTTTTTTTTGAAAATGCATATTCACAGTTGAGGAGAATCCCATGAAGCTTAGCACATCTTTCCCATAAGAAAAAAAGACTTACAGCATATTGAATTTTTTCTCAAAATTTCTCTTCGCAATAAGCCACCGAATATAAATCAAGAATTAAATATTGAATTTCTTCACTGTAAGCCTGTTTTATAGGGTCCCATGGAGACCCCATAATTTAAAAGTTGGAATTCGCGAGTTCTTGGCGCTGATTTCTATTTTGTTGCATTAATTTCCAGTACAAATTGTTCCTCATATAAAAAGTAATAATTTCTCTAATAAACAGATATTTAAAAAATTATGTTAAACAATTTATTATTGTTATTAGCATTTTTCTTTCTAAGAATAGGTAGGAAGTAGTGGGTTTCCTTCATTTTTTAACTTGTTAGCAATTTTTTACTCCAAGTGAACAAATTGTTGATTAGAGATAACAAAAATGATTGTGAAAACAATTTATTATCATTTATAACAATATTATCTTACAATAGTGCTAGAAAATTGCGGGTTTTCTAAATTTTACAAACACTTTTCAATTTTTCGCTCACAGTGTGGTAACAGTGAATGAAGAATAACAAGTATAATTGTTTATAAAATTTATTATTGTTTATATCCATTTTCTTTTATAGCGAGATTAGGAAGTTACAATTTTTTCAGAAATTTCCAACTTTTTGTTAACCTTTCACTTTGAGCGAGGTCGTGATTATTCAAAGTGCAAACAAATTATTTTTTTAATAATTTTCAATTGTTTATAACTATTTGCTCTTAAAAAAATGCTAGCAGAATGTAAGTTAATCAAAAATTTGCTTCAATTATTGTTTGAATAATCAATTAAAATCAAGAAGGTTCATGTTGTTAAACAATGCCTTTCTTTTGTAAAATTTTTTTCATGGAACAAAAAATTGAAAATTATTTATTTGAATCACTTTTCCGACCTGCTACTTCTAATTACTCCATCTTCTGTTTTCATTTTTACTGCAACATAGCCTTTTTCTTCGAATCAATATTTTTGAAACATTACCAAAAAAAAGAGATGCACAAAAAAAAAGATATTTTATATAAAAAATGTAACATTTTCAAAGCTATGTTTTGCTTTTATGTTCATTTACTGTTTGTTCAAAACTAAAAATTGAAAAAGTTGCAAAGTTGAAAGTTGAACAGTTGAAAAAAAATTGAAAAATTGAAAATAAAGTTAATTATTTTTGTCAACTCTGATTAATTATTACTTTGTTCTGAATGAGAAGCTGGCAAAAAGTTGAAATTTCAGATAAATCCCCAATTTTCTAGCATTAATCTGAGAGAAGAGTTTTAAACAATAATAAATTATTTTAACAATTATGCTTGTTGACTCTGATTAGTTATCACATAGTTATCACATATGTAAAAGTTGACAAAAATGATAAAATTTCAGAAAAAACGGAGAATTTATAGTATTGCTGTAAGTGAAGTTAGTAATAAACAATGATAAATTGTGGAAAAAACTATTTTTGTAATGTTTGATTAATAAATGCCTCGCAAGAAGTAAAAAATTCAAAAAAATTGGAAATTTCATAGCTAATATTTAAATCTAAAAAGCTAAAAACAATGAAAAAATATTTAAACAATCATTTTAGTAAACCTTAATTAATTATAAACTCGTACTAAGCGAAAAGTTAATTTGAAAATTTAAGTAAAAACCGCATCTTTCTAACAGTATTTTCAAAGATTATTACTATAAATAATAACAAATTGCTAAAACAATAATTCTAGTGAACGTTCATTAATTATTTCCTTATTCTAACTGAAAAGTTGAAAACAATTTGAGAAATCGAGAAGAAACCGCAAGGTTCTACCTCTATTCTGAAAGGAAATTTTCTATAAACAGTGATAGATTGTTTAAAAAATGGTTATAAACATTCTATTATCAGTAGTACTAAAATTAATCGCAAAAAATAAAAATAAGCGCTAAAAACTTGCAAAAGTCTATTTTTAACTTATGGGGGTTTTATGGGACCATCCAAAATGGATTTATGGGGATTAAATTTACAATTGCTGAATAGTTATAATATTGTCGATTCTGAAAAAATATCAATTTTCTTTAAAACAAAAAAATACCTTTCTTTGCATTCAAACAAATTTGAGACATTAAAGCATAAAATCAAGAAGGAATAAAAATTTAGACCTTCATAATGAACACAAACCATGTAATAATTATATTAATAATATAATTATTGATTATTAATTTCTATTAATTGATAATTTTTATTAATTAATCAATAATTATAATTATTGCTACATTCATAATCAATTTCTTGACAGAACCCCAATTACTCTGAACAGTGTGGCGAAATTAACACGTCTGACTAAGAAAGACCATTACTACTTGCTGATGTTATCATGATTGAATATTTTTAAAAATAGCTTACGTAAGTTGATGCTTCAATATAGACAACGGAAAAGGAATTTTTAACGGAATAGTTAAATTTTCAACCAATTATGAATTTTCAAATAAAATGTGAAAATTGATAATACGGAATCAAGTTTGGATTTGGGATGTTTGGATCGTCTTTGGATACCAGAATAAAAACAGCCCTCCTATTCCATTAGGCAGACTTTGGGGATGAAAAAAAAGGAATTTTTTAATTGTATTGGCTAATTGTGAAGAGAAATTTCGAAGGGGGACTTCAAAACAAAACAAGAAGATTTTGTGGATTTGAATAAATTTTTGAGATGATAGAATGAAAAGAAAAAACAAAGTTCATTTCACCCTAATAAACGTCAACCCTCGAGAGATCAGATCTTTTAATGACACCTCAAAAAAATCAATATCTGGTTGCAATAATTAGTAAATACATGTTAGATTTGATAACAAAATCTCAATTCACTCTGAATAGTCACTCTGAATAGTCACTACCAAGTGTATCACTTTCAAGATCGACCCACGTCACCCCTCATTCTTTCCGAGTAGTTAACACTTCGTTGACTCACCCTCTCTCTTCCCGGGTGACCTCACGTCAAAGAGGGTATCTCTTCGAGAAAAAAAAACGGGATGACAGGGTGGTAAATTATTCTTCAACGAACCACGTCCACTTCGGAAAAGATAGGGACCAGGTGTACTTTTTTATCAAGGAATTTCTTTACTCTAAGGAGTGAATTGTGTTTGGAGAACGTTCGATGCTCCTCGATGCAACCGCGCAAGGCCGAGACTCCGCCCTTGCTGCATCCACACCCCCAAGTACCACCCCCAGATTGCGTCTAATAGAGAAGCAGAAAATTCTCAGAATTTAAACTTTTCTCAAATTTTTACTGATAAAAAATCATATCAGTTTAGAGATTTGATATTACGAAATTACCTCTGAGCAACCCCAGATATCAAAACCTTTCAGGGTTTGGATTCATTACAAATCAGCCCTAATTCATATTTTCCTGAGCGACGGCACTATTTTGCTACTATTTCAAGAAAATGAGACTGAAGACAATATTTCAGGGTGCACAGTATTCCCCTTTTTTTTTAGTTTCCCCCTTTTTCTTGGAAGTCCCCTTTTTCCCCTATTCTCAAAAAACTTCCCCTTTTCTCTTCAAATAGACGATATTTTAATTTGTACCCATTATTGAATAATAATTAGAGCATTTATAGCATTTAAATAAATTGTTTATGAATAAATACGGTACACTTTCCAAGTGTAGACCATTAAAAATAAATACCTAATTAAAAAACGGAATATTCCAAATTCATCAACTGCAATTTTAAATGTTCTAATTTGAGTAATATTCAATTTTTGTTAATCTTCGCTTGAAAATTTAGCTATTGTTGAAACTTTTTTTTTGTTGAAGACTAACTGTCTTTTTGGTTGAAAATCAAACTGCTTTTTTAAAAATTCATTTTTTTAAGCTGAAAATTGCAATTTTTGTTTGAAAATTTTTTTTTTGTACGGGAAGATTATATTTTTGAGTTGAAAATTCAAATGTATTGTAGAAAGTTCATGTTTTTTTTGTCTAAAAAATTTAATAATTTGATAGAAACTTGGGTTCGAAGTTGATCTCTTTTATTTTGAAAATTCAAATATTTGGTTGAAAATTTATGTAATTTGTTAAAAACGTTTCCTTTTTGTAAAAAAAATAATTTTCTTGCTTTAAAATTCGACATTTTGAATACAATTTTTTGTATTGACTGAAAAATATTTTTTGGTTGAAAACTCAACTCTTGTTGAAAATTCGTGTTTTCAGATTGAAGATTCAAATGTTTCGTAGATAATTGTAATTTTCTCCGAAAATTCACTAGTTTGGTAGAGAATTCAACTAATTGGTCGAATTGTGAAGTACTTTGTTAAAAATTCATTTTTTAGTTAAAAATCCTTCATTTCAGTTAAAGTTTTTTTGTTAGTTAAAAATAGGTTTTTGAACAAAGAATTTTGATTTTTGGTTGAAAATAAATCTTTAATGGCAGAAATCATTGAAAAATCGTTGAAAATTATTTAAAAATGTAACATTTCTTACAACAAGATTTTTTGTTCTTTTCCGCATATGAAATTAAATGTTTAATCTTCCCTCTACTTTTCCCTTTTTCGTGAGAAAACCACCCTATTCCACCTTTTTTGAGCTCCTTTTGCGCTCTGATCCCTGCTATTTTTTCGTAGTTATCGGCTAATGCAATTATTTTTTTACTTTTTCTGGAAAAATATTTTTAAACTTCACTAATTGGCTTCTCGATTCAATTAATTGTTGATAGAATATCAAACCTGATTAGCAATAGATTGAGATATTTTGCTTTTCCTTTCTGTAGAAAAAAACGATTTATCAGTGCCTTAAATCTTACTAGGTATTTTTAAGCATTTTAAATCATTACGATCTCCGCAAGTAGTAATGGCAATTTTTGACCAGACATGCTAATTCCACTAAATCACCCCCGTTTGTTGAGGTTCGCAAGTTTGATTCATCCCCCAACCAAATGTTAAATTTTAAAGCCGAAAAGATGAACTTTGAAAAAATAGTTGCATTTTCAATCAAATAGTTAAATTAAAAACCAAGAAGGTAAGTCTGTAATTTAGAACGTTAATGTTAATACCAGAAAGATGAATTCTCAACAAAAACCATCAACTTTCCAACAACAAGTTACATTTTCTACAAAATTGTTAAATTTTTAAGCAAGGAATAACAATTTTCCACAAAAAAGTTTAATTTTCTACCCGGAAATGGGAATTTTCAACAAAAAAGTTAATTTCGAACCGAAAGAGATTAGGTTTCAACCAGTAACATTTTTTACCAAATGAGATTTTCGTAAATTTTCTACGAAAAAAGACAAAATCTCAAAAACTTCTAAAATATAATCGAATCAATTTTCAGTTTATGTTTTTTTCGTTTCTTACAATTTTCAATCAGATAAATGAATTTTTAAACTAAAAAATATAAATTTTTAAACAAAACATTTTTATTTTCCTTTTTACAAAATTGTGCGTCTTAGCATGAACCCTGGGATATTAGAACGTTGCATATAATTTTGATTTTCAACTTCTGATTGAAATAATTACAATTTTCCTATATAAAGCTCTGAATTTCTATGTCTCTATTGATCAATTTTTTTCTTTTTCCAAGAATTTGTTTTAGAAAACGTTAGATTTACAAAAAAGTGAAACTCTAAGAAAATAGTTTAATTTTTTACTGAAATAGACTAATTTTAAACTGGTTGACTGAATTGAGCTTAATTTTAAACGAAAAAAGATTGATTTCCTATCAAAAATAAAACAGTTAAATTGACATGTGCAAAAATTAATTTGTAACCAAAAAACAACAAATTTTCAACAAAAAAGTCCAACTTTCTACAAATTACATGAATTCTAGAAAGTAGCTCAATTTTCAACCAAGAAGAAAAATTAACGGTCCAAGTCAAAAATTGATTTCAAATTTGAAAAATGTATTCTCAACAAAACAAATACATTTTCATCAAACAGTTGAATTTTCAGCCAGAATAATCAAATTTTCAACAAAATATAATAATTTTCAGCAAAAATTTCCAATAAAAAAAAATGAACTTTCATCTAAAAACAGTTGGACCCTAAACCAAACATATGAATTTTCTGCCAAAGTACATATATGAAGTTTTATTAGAAAAGAAAATTTAACCAAAAAAATAAATTTGTAACACGGATTAATTTTCGAGTAAGTAGGTTAATTTTTTACCAGAAAATAAGAATTTTCTGAAAATACATACATTTTTAACCAAATAGTTTCATTGTCAACCCAGAAAATTAATTTTCGAACTAAAATGATGAATTATTATTAAAAAAACTATTTTTTTCACAAAGGAGTTGAGTCTTCGACCAAAAAATAAATTTTTCACGAAAAATGTAATAGTTCATATTTCAAACAAAGAGGATCTCAACTTCAAATAGACAACGGTAGACTTTACACAAAAAATACGTTACTCAAAAAATTAAGTTAAGTCGTCATTCAGAAGGGATTGATTTTCAACAAAGCAGTTGCATTTTGAAACAAGAAATATGAAATTTCTATCAAAAGGTATCTTTTTCAATAAAGATTCTCCGGACAGAAGAGAAAAAAAGTTTTTTACCAAAATGATAATTTTAAAACCAAAAAGGCGAATTTTCTACGAACTAGTTGGATTTTTAGCCCGCAAATATGAATTTCAAACCAAAAAGGTAATTTTTAACCAAATCGTTTAATTTTAAACCTAAAAAGATGAATTTTCAACTGCATATTTGAATTTCTAATCGACAGCAATGACTTTTCAAAAAAATTGTTTCATTCTCAACAAAAAAATTAAATTTACATATAAATAAGAAAATTGTTAACCAAAATATATAAAATCTCAGCCAAAAATATAATAGTAGAATTTCGAACAAAAAAAAAAAAAAGATTATTTAACTTTCGAAATTAATTTTTTTTTTTCTAAAATTGGGTCTATAGATTTACCTACTTCAGACTCCTATTTCCAGAAGATTTCCCACTTCCAAGGATCAAAAATGAATGATTTTCGAAAAGGTGAATTGTAGGAAAGTTTTTCAAAATCTCAGTTTTGAAATTTCAGTTTGCATGAAGATGGTCAGGAAATCATTTAGACGCGCAATTTTCTAATCAAATAAAAAATCCCGAATCTGTATCAATCAACTGGTATTGACTGGGGTGCAATTAGAATGTCTGACAAAAAATGGTATTTACTACTTGCGGTTGGCATCATAATTGAATATTCTTAAAAATATCGAATTTAGCTTAAGGCTTTAATATATATTTTTTAGATTTACCTAGTTCCGACTTTCACTTCTGGAAGACTTGCAACTTCTTGAAACAACATAAAAGGAATTTACAAAAAACTGGCAATTTCCAAGCAGAGATCAATTTTCAACTAAAATGCGAAAATTAATAATAAGAAATCAAGTTTTGATTTAAAAAATTTGCATTTGTCATTTTAATCCGATTTCGGCATAAAATTGATCAACTGGCATTTACTGTGGAGGAATTATCATGTCTGACAAAAATGTCCATTTCTACTTGCGGAGGTCAACATGATTGAGCAAATGCTCTCGAGAATATGCTCAGCATTTAAGCTCGAACAGAGTATTTATAGAGAATTTAAGAATATGTAAAACATTTATTGTTTAAACAAATATATATCATAATTAATGGATATATTTTTACAACAACATTTTTTGTACATTTTGTTGAAAGTGAATCTGTTTCGGTTGAGGATTTAAACTATTTTGTTGAAAATTCATCTTTTTTTATTAATGATTCATCATTCTAGTTTAAAAACCTTTATTTTGTTCAAAATTCAATTATTCTGTTGGAAATTATGTTTTCAAGATACAAATTAATTGTTCTAACTGAAAACTCAACTCCTTAAGTTAACTTCTTGAGTTGAAAATTCGAATCTTCAGTTTAAAATTCTTGTATTTTATTGAAAACTCGACTTGTCGGAGAATATTTAATCTTCTTGGTGACTAATTCATTTTTTCTGGAAATTCCTCTGAAAATTAAAATATTTGGTTGAAAATTCATGTAGCTATTTTGGCAGAAAATTCATCTTATTGGTTGAAAATTGATCTTCTTGGTTGAAAACGAGTTCTCAGTTATTTAGAATTAATCTTTTTAACTGGAAATGTAACTGTTCCGTTTTTTGTCGAAAATTTATATTTTTTGGTAAAAATGTAATCTTTTTGGTTGAAAATTACATTATTTCATGGAAAATTTTGTTTAATTTTATTAAAAATTATGTTTTCTAGATGTGAATTAATTGTCTTAACTGAAAACTTAACTTGTAAGTACTATTTCATTAAAAAGTAACTTTTTTTTGATAAACAATTAATTTTTTGATTAAAATTCAATTCTTTACTTGAAAATTGAACTGTTTTGTTGATTTTTTTTTCGTTGAAAATTTATTTTACTGACTGGAAATTATCCTATTTTATTTTTTGTAGAAAATTGATCTTTTTAGTTTGAAATTCATGTATTTGGTCGAAAATTAAATTTTTTCATTTGAAGATTCATCATTTTAGTTGAAAATACACTTTAACTATACCATTTTCTGTGAAAAATTTACACTTTTTGATAGAAATGTAATGTTTTTCGTTAAAAAATTATTTGTTTAGTAGAAAATTTGAATATTCTACTTTCTGTTAAAAATTAATTTCTCTCATTGGAAAGAAACTGTTTAGCTGAAAATTCTTTTTTTTTTGTTGATAGAGAAAACATATTTTGAATTGAAAAAGCCACTATTTGGTCCAAATTTCCTGTTTTTGGTTGGAAATTCATCATTGTGATAACAAATTAATTTCCTCGGTTAAAAATTCATTTGTTTTTAGTTGACAATTAATTTTTTTTTCAACTGAAGACATAACTATTTCATTTTCGCATGAAAATTTACATTTTCAGTTGAAAATTTACATTTTCAGTTGAAAATGATTTAATTTTGTTGAAAACCCGTTTTCCTTTTTAAATTTACTTTTCTAACTGCAAATTGAAATATTATATTTTTGATTTGTAAATTTATTAGTTCAAAATTGAATTATCTTGTTGAGAATTAATTTTTTTGTTTAAAAATTGATTGTCTTAACTGAAAATTGAATTCTTCTATATTTGGTTATAAAATCGTTTTTGGATGAAAAAAAAAACTATTTTGTTGAAAATCCGTTTTTTTCTGGTTGGCAATTCAATTTTCTGACATCTTAGCTATCCTAATTTTGGTTAAAAATTGATTTTTTAGATTGGAGATTGATTGTCTTACCTGAAAATTGAATTCTTCTATTTTTAACTAATAAATCGTTTTTGGATGAGAAAAAAACTATTTTGTCGAAAATCTGTTCTTTCTGGTTGAAGATTTATTTTTCTGAAATTTCAACTATTCTAATTTTGGTTGAAAACTGATTTTTTTAGATGAAAATTCATGTAATTTGTTGAAGATGAGTAGTTTTGGTAGAAAATTAATCTTTTGGGTTGAAAATTCCACTATTCGGTTGAAAATTCATATTTTTGGTTGGAGATTCATCATTTTAGTTGAAAATTCATTTCTTTGATTGAAAATTCATCTTTTTGATTCGAAGACAGAACTAAAAAGCGTTTTAAATATATAAATAAATCAGAAATCTGTATCAAAGCTATGGATATAATTTTGATCCGATTCCGGCATAAAATTGATCATCTGGCATTTACTGTGAAGGAATGATCATGTCTGACCAAAAATGTCCATTTCTACTTGCTGCGTTCACCAGGATTGAACATTCTCATAAATACTCAGTGGGGAGATCATATTGACCCTCGATAAAAATAACTGTTTCTAACAATGGATGTTAATTTTGGCTTTAGATTCAGAATAAATAATTCAATTAATTTTTAAACCAAAATTAACATCCACTATTATAAACAATTATTTAAAACTTCAGTAGTTCCAACTCAGAAGATTTACAACTTCCTAAGAAAACTGACAAGGAATTTTCAACAAAATGGTCAAATTTATAACCACATAGATGACTTTTCAACTAAAATGTGAAAATTGATAAAACGGAATCAACTTTGGATTTGGAAAGTTTGGATTGTCTTGGGACACCAGAGTGAAAAATGGCCCTCGGAGAGAGGGTCTCGCTTAAATTTATGCTCGGAATCGCGAGAGGGAGTAGACTGCGATTTTTTACTCGTCCGCTACGGCAAAAAACGCTGGACAAACAACAATAAATATATTTTGCGTTCGCTCTCGTATTGCATGGTAAGAGGAAGGGAAGCCAACTTCCACGTGAGCACGTACGAGCATAGCTTAACCGTAATCTGACTGCACACCACCCTATTTTAGCCAGCCCCAGTGAACACCCCGGCTGTAAACTGCAGCCAGCCGAAAGGGGTGGAATCGCCACCTGACGAAAGAATCTCCTGACCTGACCAGAATTTCATTAACCCAGCCCGAAGCCTCCAAAGAAAACTGGATGAATTCGTTATTTTTTCCTCCTTTGCTGAACTTTTATTTCTTCAGATCTCTTTTTAAAAACATAGTAGACGTTTTCTAAATAAGAAAAGGTTTTTCAAGATGAAGTGATGTATAAAAATGAATGAAACAATATTCCTTCGAGCCAGATCTCATAGAGACGCTTTTGGATCCGGCTCGAAGGACCATTCATGTCTCACGAATTATTGCAATCTTGTTTGATGAATTTCGTATTTAATTTATCATATCTTTTATGTTTAAGAACATAGTAGACGTTATCTAAATAATAAAAGGTTTTTCAAGATGAAGTGCTGTATAAAAATGAATGAAACAATATTCCTTCGAGCCAGATCTCATAGGGACGCTTTTGGATCTGGCTCGAAGGACCATTCATGTCTCACGAATTATTGCAATCTTGTTTGATGAATTTCGTATTTAATTTATCATATCTTTTATGTTTAAGAACATAGTAGACGTTATCTAAATAAGAAATGGTTTTTCAAGATGAAGTGCTGTATAAAAATGAATGAAACAATATTCCTTCGAGCCAGATCTCATAGAGACGCTTTTGGATCCGGCTCGAAGGACCATTTATGTCTCACGAATTATTGCAATCTTGTTTGATGAATTTCGTATTTAATTTATCATATCTTTTATGTTTAAGAACATAGTAGACATTATCTAAATAAGAAATGGGTTTTCAAGATGAAGTGATGTATAAAAATGAATGAAACAATATTCCTTCGAGCCAGATCTCATAGAGACGCATTTGCATCCGGCTCGAAGGACCATTTAGATCTCACGAAATATCGCATTCTTGTTTAATGAATTTCGTATTTAATTCATCATATCTTTTATGTTTAAAAACATAGTAGACGTTATCTAAATAAGAAAAGGTTTTTCAAGATGAAGTGCTGTATAAAAATGAATGAAACAATATTCCTTCGAGCCAGATCTCATAGAGACGCATTTGGATCCGGCTCGAAGGACCATTTAGATCTCACGAAATATTGCATTCTTGTTTAATGAATTTCGTATTTAATGTATCATATCTTTTATGTTTAAAAACATAGTAGACGTTATCTAAATGAGAAAATATTTTTCAAGATGAAGTGCTGTATAAAAATGAATGAAACAATATTTTTCTGGCACACTAAAGGCTTCTTAAATAATTTTTTTTTTTATTCACACTAATATTAAAATTACTCATAAAAAAACAAGTATTATCAGTGTGTTTTTAAGTTTATATAAATATATTATAAATTTTATAATATTCTTGAGGAAATTCGAAAAAATTCTCGAATGTTTAAAACCTCTCATATTCCTCAAAATATTTTTAGCTAACTGTAATTTTTCTTGAATTTTTGAAAAATCATTCAAAATGTGAAGCGATTGCCTTCAATTCTTCCAAATTTTCCTAGGAATTTCAAGACAATTTTTTTATTCACTTTAAACCTTCCAAAATTCTCACAAAGCTTCTGAAGTTTTGGTTTGAAATCTTTAAAAAAAATCTGAATTTTTAAAAATCTTTTACAGTTTGAAATGCTTTCTCTATCTCTTAAAATCTTCTAAATATTTTCTTGAATTTAATAGATTTATTTTTTATTTTTTAATCATACTAAATTGAAACATTTTTCTTCAAAATCTTCTACTCTTTTTCGAAATTGAAGGAAATCTTTTAAAATCAAAATTCCTAAAATTCCCTTTTTGGTGAAAAAAAATAATCTTTTAGGTTCAAGCTTCATTTATTTGGCTTGTAATTTCATTTTTCATTGCAGACTAATTTTTTTAACTGAAAACTCAATTATTTATTGTTTGGTCTAGCATCAATCTTCTTCAGTTGAAAATTCATGTATTTTTTTTTAAATTATTCTTTGTTGGTAGAAAATTAATCTTTTTGGTTGAAAATTCATTTATTTTGTTACAAATTCTTTTTTTTATCGAAAATCACTTTTTGTAATTAAAAATTTCACTAAAGTTTTTGTCAAAATATTTTGTAGACATTCAATCTTTTTGTCAGAAAATTCATTTGTTTGTTTGAAAATTTTACTTTTTCATTAAAAAATTTAGTTTATTCATTTAAAAACTTATTTTGTTAACTGAAAATTAAATCATTCTATTCTTTGTAAAAAATTTAAATTTTTCAATTGAAAATTCATCTATTTGTTTAAAAATTTCCGTATTTTGTCGAAACTTTGTATTTTGTGGTAGAATTTTAATCTTCTTGGTGACTAGTTCACGTCTTGCTTGAAAATTCAACTATTACGTTAACAATTACATTAAAAATGAAATATTTAGTTGAGAATTCATGTATTTTGTTTAAAATTGTTGGTAGGAAATTAAACTTTTTAGTCGAAAATTCTTTTATTTCGTTAAAAATTATTTTTTTTTGTATCGAAAATTACTTTTTGTAATTCAAAATTTAACTAAAGTTTTTTGACAAAATATTTTTAATATACATTTAATCTTTTTGACAAAAAATTCATTTGTTTGTTTGAAAATTTTACTTCTTTATTAGAAAATTTAGTTTATTCATTTAAAAACTTATTTTGTCAACTGAAAATTAAACTATTTTATTCTTTGTTGGAAATTTAACTTTTTCAGTTGAAAATTCATCTATTTGTTTAAAAATTTCCGTATTTTGTCGAAACTTTGTATTTTGTGGTAGAATTTTAATCTTCTTGATGACTCATTAACATCTTGCTTGAAAATTCAACTATTAGGTTCACAAATCCATTGAAAAATGAAATATTTGGTTGAAAATTCATGTTTTTTGTTGAAAATTATTCTTTGTTGACAGAAAATTGAACTTTTTTGTTGAAAATTCATTTTTTTTCTCTAAGAATTAGTTTTTTAAATTGAAAACTAATTTTTCTAATTGAAAATTTAACTAAAGTTTTTTTCAAAATTTTTGTTATAGTCATTTAATCTTTTTGTTAGAAAAGTAATTTGTTTGGTTAAAAATTTAACTATTTTGTGGAGTAAATTGTCCTTTTCTGGTACATAACTAACCTTCTTGGTTGAAAATTCATGGATTTGGTTAAAAATTATTATTTTCTGGTAGAAAATTAATCTTTTTGGTTCAAATTTCATTTCTTTGGCTGAAAATTAGTTTTTTAATTGAAAATTTGACTATTTTGTTGAAAAATTATTTTGTTTGCTTGAAATCTTATTTTCCTGATTGAAAATTAAACCATTATATTTTTTGTTGAAAATTTATTTTTTCTCAGTTAAAAATTCATCTATTTTGTTGAAAAATTGTTTTTTTGGGTACAAAATTTATGTTTTGGGTTGAAAAGTCAACTATTTGATTGAATATTAATTTTTTTGATTGCTGATGTATCATTTTAGTTGCAAGTTTATTTCTTTTGTTGAAAATTTAACAAATTTGTTGGAAAATTCTTTTTTTCTCACTAGAAATGTAGCTATTTCAATTCTGTTATAAAATTGATCTTTTTCAGTTGAAAATACACTCATTCTATCAAAAACTGGTCTCTTCCAGTAAAAAATTATATTATTTTTATAGAAAATGTAAATTTTTGTGTTGTAGACTCAACTTTTTTTTTAATTCATCTCTATGACTTTAAAACTCAAAATTTTGGGAAAAATTTTTTCTCTTTGTTGATTGAACAATCTTTCATGGTTGAAAATTCAACTTTTAGGACGAAAATTATTATTTTCTGGTTAAGCAGTTTTTTTATTGAAAACGAAAATATTTTCTTGTGGAAATATCAACTATGACATTTTGTGTTGATAAATCATTTTTTTTTTAATCCAAGATTTATCAGTTTGCTTCAAAATTGGAATATTTTGTTGAAAATTCCCTCCACCTTCATTGAAAATTAATTATTCCAACTGAAAATGTTATATTGAAATTTTACATTACTAAATCTTAAAATTTTCTCAGTTCTTTTTTAGAGAAAGACAAAAAATGTTACGTACTCAAGTTAAAAATCATATTGACAAGTTGAATGAACAAATTCAAAGATAATTCATGATAACTGAGTAGGAAACAAAAGGTCCTTCGAGCCAGATCTCATAGTGAGGCATTTGGATCCGGCTCGAAGGACCATTTGTGTCTCACGAAACATTGCATTCTTGTTTCATGAATTTCGTATTTAATTTATCATATTTGGAGGTGTTATATCTGGAAGTGCGATTAAGACAAACGATCCTCTGTTATCCCAAACTTAAATTCATTCGGAATGCTAATGCCTAATTACACAACGAGCTCTGCAACACATAACGTTTTTGCTGTGGCTCACATGTGGGAGCTTAAAACGTCCCTTGAATTACCCCCATTAGGAAGGGTTGAATACCAGGGAATGGGGATTTTACTGGGCGCTCTTACGCAAGATTTATTCCATGTGAAATATTCTCTTTATCCATTAAATTACCTTCCACAAATTTCCACCATATTTTTAACGTCTTTTTTTAATACAATCTCTTGTTCCTAATAATCCCTGACAAACTAATAATTGTATCAATTCATGTACAGAATATAATAATTAATAACAATTGAAGTTAAATAGAAATTCTTCATTCTGAATCAGAATACCAAATTTTCCCTAATTGAAGTAACTTACAATTCTCGCAGATTTGTTTTTGTAAAAAATTAAGTAAATTTCAAATGTGCAGAATTAAAATAGTAAAAAAATGCATAGAAAATTGTATAATTTTTTATTGAACCCATAAAATATTAAAGATATTGAATATTCAATAGCGAATATTCAAAATACAATTTTGATTCCCACAGCGATAAAATTGAAATTTTTTCTGTTTCAGATCTTCAAACTTGATTAATTCCGAAAAAGAGATCAAGATTACATACCTTTAAATATAAATATTGAAAACTGGAAAATTTGAAATAGCATATTTTCAGAATTTTCATTTTTAGGTTTTCAAAATTTCAAAACTTTAAATTTTAAATCTCAGAAATTTGTAAGTTTTTAATTTTGAAAATTAGCCATAAAAAATTCTGCAAGTTTCAAGTTTTAGATTGAAAATGTTGTAGTTTTGATTGTTCAAATTCGAAAATTTTCAAAATTTCAAATATTAGCTTTTTCAAATTACAATACTTCAAATCGTGAATCTCTAAAATGTGTGAGTTTTTAATTTTTAAAATTTACCATTAAAAATTCTGCAAGCTTCAAGTTGTAAATTCAAAATGTTGAAATTTTGATTGTTCACACTGGAAGTTTCTTCAACTTGAAAAACTTAAAATTTGAAACTTTTCATTTGTAAATATTCAACATTTACCTATTTCAAAACTGTCAATTCCTTTAAAAAGGAATTCAAAATTACATACCTTCAAAATATCAATTTAATTGAAAATTCCTCTTTTGATTCACAAAATTATCAAAATTCAAGAATTTTCATTCATATATTTACAAAATTGGAAAGTTTTCATTTTTGAATATTCAAAATTGAAGTATTCCAAAAAAAATTCGAATTTTTATACATTCAAAATATAAATAAAATTGAAAATTCTTTCTTTTATTTTCCAAAATCATGAAAATCGAACAATTTTCATTTATACATCTACAAAATTGGAAAGTTTTTATTTGTAAATATTCAAAATTGAACTATTTCAAAAAAAGCTTCAAAATTACATACTTTGAAAATAAACGTCCTAAAAATTGAATAACTTTTTATGTTTTAAATTTGAAATTTCCTTTAATTTTACGGTTTAGAATTCAAACCTTGATTTTTCATTCTCAAAATCATCCTAAATTAAGAGTTCTTATTTATACATCTTCAAAATAGTCTTTAAAATTGAGAAAGTTTTATTTTTTTTATTTTTAAAATTGAACTATTCCGAAAAAAAATTCAAAATTGTGTACCTTCAAAATGTAAATAAAATTGAAAATTCTTTCTTTTATTTTCCAAAGTCATGAAAATTGAACAATTATTATTTACATATCTACAAAATTAAAAAGTTTGCATTTGTAAATATTCAAAATTGAACTATTCCAAAAAAATCTTCAAAATTACATACTTTGAAAATGAAAATCTCAAAAATTAAGTAATTCTTTATGTTTTTAATTTGAAATTTCTTTTAATTTTTAAGGCTAATAATTTAAGTCGTGATTTTCAATTTTCAAAATTGTCCGAACTTAAGACTTCTTATTTATATATCTTTGAAATAATCTATAAATTTGAATATTTTTTTTTTCTATTCTAAAAATGGAACTATCTAAAAAAAAGGAAATTTCAAAATTATATCCCTTCAAAATATAAATGAAATTGAAAATTCGTACTTCGATTTTCCAGAATCATCAAAATTTAACATTTTTTATTTATATATCTACAAAATTAGAAAGTTTTTATTTATAAATATTCAAAATATTGAACTATCCGAGAAAAAAAATTCAAAATTACATTCTTCGAGAATGAAAATTTTGGAAATGGAATAATTTTTTATGTTTTGAATTTAACATTTCTTTTCATCTTAAGGGACTTTCGTTTTTCAAAAATGTCAACATTTCAAAATATTAATTTATACATCTACAAAATTGGAAAGCTTTCTGTTGTGAATTTAAAAAAAAATTAAAAATTTTAAAAATGATCCGAGCTTAAGACTTCTTATTTAAACATCTTTAAAACTATTTTCAAAATCCAATAAGTTTTTTTTTCATTTTTAAAATTGCAATATTCCAGAAAAAGAATTAAAAATTATATACCTTAAAAATATCAAATGAGTTGAAAAATGGACTTTTGTTTTTCCAAAATGTGAAGACTCAAAAATATTTATTCATACATCTTTAAAATCAAAGAGTTTTCAGTTATAAATCTTAAAAATTATAGAATCTTAAATTCTAAATCTTCTTAAATAAAATGTTTTTAATTTACAGAATTTATAATTTAAAATTTTGTAATTTCAAAGTTTCACATATAAGAATTCTGTAAGTTTGATGCTTTACATTCAAAATGTCTTCATTTTCGAAATTTTGATTGAAATCTTGCATTTTGATTTTCAAAACCGTCAAAATTCAAGAATTTTTTTTTCATACGTCTTCGAAATTCGAGAGTTTTCAATTGAAGATATTCAACATTAAATTTATAAATTCAAGAATTTTTATTTATGTATCTTTAGAATTACAGTGTTTTTCTTTCAAATCTTGAGAATTGAACTTTGAAAAAAAATCAGCATAACATAATTTCAAATTATTTACATTAAAAATTCATGGCTAATTTTAAATTAGTAAACATCGGCAAAATGAATCAATATTATGAATAAAAGAGATTAGTAAGACTTAGGATTATCTTATTATTATTAATTATTTTGAATATTATTATTTATTTATTTGGCTTGATTCTCGCTTGGGACAAAATGTTGTATTTAAATGAATGTTACAGTTTACTGAAATCAGATGAAAATTAAACTCAAAGTAAAAATTAGAATAATCTAAAAATTGTATGCAAGCATCTTCATTATTATTTATTATAATTTATAATTATTAATCATAACTGACAGTATCAGCGTGCGTCGAACGATATTTTTGCTAGTTTTCAGATTAATTAATATACAGAACATAATAAATTAATTTTCCAATCCTAGTAGGGTAGAAACTACAGGTTTAGCAAAATCTGAAGATTCGCAGGATTCATTTGGTTAACTGTTATGCCGCGAATAAGGTCGTTATCGGTCTTATCTCCTTAATTTCTCGAAAGTGGCTAGTGCAGAACTGCAGGTGGAAAGGGGACGGGCGATTTAGAGAATTTAAACAGTCCCTCGGGATAAGGCGGCGGTCCGGATTACCCACCCGCCCCCGTCGAAACCCACCCTCCACCCCCCCCCCACCCCCTTTTTCGCGAGGATGGTTACCTCCTTCCTGCGGGTTAAAACAAAACACCAGCGGAGTATATTAATGCTTGGCTTAATGTGCCTCGGCTAATTAATGGACCGTCTCTCCGGATGCTACACTCGCATTGCTAAAAGTACGAGATAACGGAACTGCCACGCATTAAGGACAAAAGCAGTTAAAATGAAAACCGCGTTTTGACCCCCAAACGAAACGTCTTTCTCCCTCGTCTTCTAACGAATTTAAAATAAATTCGTACTTGATTCTATTAAGCAATTAATTATTTTAAATTTATGACTTAATAATTAAACATTAAACACGTGAGTGGTAAATTTATTCTTTTTTTATTTAAATATTCTCATTTATCAGATTTGTGTTGCCTTCAACAAAAATTAGGGCGTGGTTCTAATGTCTCCTCTCTCCTATCTCTATCTCCCTTTATCTATCTCTTTTCCTCCTCCCCTATCCGATCCCTTCTTATAATCCACTCCCCAGTTTCTTTTCCTACAACAACCTCCACTGCACTCCTTCATTCCCCTAAAACCAATACGTCCTTCTCACTTTCATCCTCTCACTCCTCTTCGGATCTCCTACTTCCCCTCTCCGCAATTTCCGATCTCTATGCTACTCCAACATCTCTTCTAACATACTTCCCGTCCCCTGTAAATTGTTCCTTCTATGACTATCTCCACTACCTTCATCTCCCCTTTCCATACTTCTGCCTGTTCTCCAATACTACCACTGTTCTACTCTTTACTTCTCGTCCTTAGCCTTCTTTGCCCTTACTTCCCTTCTTCCCCAACGCTTTTTTACTTTCTCCTCTGCCACACCGCTTCACCCAGTACCATAATTCCCTCATTCCTCCCTGCTTTCTATACTAAATACCTATATTATGTACCTATCATCCCTACGTGACATTCTCTCCCCTATTACTCTGTGCACCACTACATCCCACCCTCTTGCTGCCTCTATCCTATACTTTCTCCTCACTTTTCTCATCTTGTTTCCCTTCATCTCTTATACTTCTCATCCACCCTACTCTACTTTTTCTTCTTTCACTTCCATCCCATGCTGACCCTCCCCTCACACTCCCACAGTCACCCAGACCAACATCCCTCCTACCCTACTTACCCCAACTCTTACTACTTGCTATACTACCATAATTCCATCACCCCTCTCTGCTTTATATATTAACATTATCATATCATCCCTACGTCACATCCCCCACTATTACTCTGCCCACCTCTACATCCCCTCCTCTAACTGTCTCATTCCTATACTTCCTCCTCACTTTTCTCATCTCATTTCCCTTCATCTCTTATACTTTACATCCCCCCTACTCTACATTTTTCTTCTTTCACTTCCATCCCATGCTGACCCTTCCCTCACTCTCCCACAGTCTCCCACACCAGCATCCCTCCTACTGTACCTACATCAACTCTCACTACTTCCTATACTAACATTATTCCCTTTCCCTTCCCCGCTTTCTAGGTTACCCTTACCCTATTGTCCCTACGTGACATCCCCTCCCCTATTACTATGTACACCACTACATCTCCTCCTCTCACTGCCTCCGTCCTATACTTCCTCCTCACTGAGTGATGAAAGAAAAGAATTTTCAGCAAACAAATCAATTTTCAACAAAATAGTTGAATTTTCAACCAAAGAGAAAAATTTTAAAGATTTCAACACAATAATTTCAGTTCCACGCACGCAGTGAAATTTTCAATTAGGAAAGATCAATTTTCAAATGAATAGTCAAACTTTAACCGAAGAGATGAATTTTCAATTAAAAATTTGAATCCTCAATGAGAAGATTAATTCTTAACAAGGTGGTTCAAACAATATTTCAAATAAAATAGTTCAAATGAGAAGTAAATTTTCTGTTTAGATAATTGAATTTTCAACTCAAAAAGACGATTTTTTAATTATAACAGTTGAATTTTCATACAAAAATCATAAGTTTTCCAAAAATCTGTATAATTTGCAATCAAAAAGTTGAATTTTCATCTATGAAAGATTAATTTTTCACTAAAACAGACAACTTTTCAATCATAAAGACAAATATTTAAAAAAATAGTCGAATTTTAATCCAAAAAATACTTCAGGTAACTTTTCAACAAAATTATTGAATTTTCAACTAAACAGTTATATTCTTATCCAAGAAAGATGAAATTTATACGAGAGCAGATGAATTTTTTACACAAAAAGACAAATTTTCAAAAAAATAGTGGGTTTTTTATTCAAAAAACAATTCACTGGATTTTTCAACACCCAAATATGAATTTTCCTCGAAACTTGAATTTTCTGCGAGATAGTGGAATTTTCAAGCAATGAGATTTACTTTTTAATAAAACTGTTGAATTTTCAAACAAATAATAAAATTTACATCTGAAAATATAATTTCCAGGAGGAAGCAAATGCGAAAAAGAAATACAAATTCGAAGCAAATCCCTGACCATTATCATTGAAGACCAGAATACTACGTTTGTAGCATTTTGAACAATTTCTGAAAGTTACTTGTTTTATTTGAGTGCTAAAAAATTTCAAAAATATTTTCAAAAATCCTTTAGCCAGTTTCAAGATATCAGTGATCCTTTTTTGGTTGAAAATTAAATTTTGCAAATGCAAATTTAACTAGTTGAAAACTCATGTATTCTGTCGAAAATGATCTTTACTATTTACAAATTTATCTTCTCTGTGAAAATTCTACTATTTTGGTAGGAAATTCAACTACTTGGTAGCAAATTAAGTCTTTTGTTACAAATTTCTATTGCCGGTTAAAAAATCCAACTAATTTTTGGAAAATTTATCTATTTTGTTAGAAATTTGTCTTTTTGGTTAGAAAATTAATCTTTAACTTTTAAAATTTATCTTTTTGACTGTGAATTCAATTGTTATGTTAAAATCTTGTCTGTTCTGATTTCATTGGACTAGAAAAAAATTAATTTTTTCAACTGAAATTATAACTATTCCATTTTTAGTTTCAAAGCTTATCTTTTTACTTGAAAACTTTTTTCCTTATTAAAAAATTAACTATTTTTGTAGAAAATTTCACTATTTTAATAAAATTGAACAATCTATCAAAAAATTAACTTCTTTGTAGAAGATTGACTTTTTGTTGATAGTGCATAGTATCGGGTAGAAAATTCAACTTTTTTTTTGTGAAGGTCATATATTTTGTTGAAAATTACTCTTTTTGGGTAGAAAATTAATTGTTTTTTTTTTTGAAAATTCATTTAATTGGCTGTGGATTCAACTATTTTCTTGAGAATTTATCTTATTCTGTTGGATTCAACTAGTAGAAAATTCGTTTTTTTTTTGTCTGGGAAATAATTTTTTAATCTGAAAGTGTAACTGTTCCATTCTTGATAGAAAAAACATGTTTTTTTTTTAATATTCAACTGTTTGTTTAAGAAGTCAACTATTTTGGAAGAAAATTCAACTATTTGATTTTGGGTGAAAAATTCAATTTTTTTGTGGAACATTCATGTATTATATTGAGAATCCGTTGTTTTTGGTATAAAAATAATCTTTTTTTAAATTCATCTCTTCCTTGGCTGCAAATTTAATTATTGCGTTAAAATTTCGTCTAATTTCGTTTCATCAAATTGGTATAAAATTCTTTTTTTTTTATTTAAAAATTAATTTTTCTATTTTTCAATTAGTGTTATAATTTTGGTTGAAAACATTAATTTTTGACAAAAAAAAATTATTTTCTTCTAGTTAAATTGAACCACAAAATATAAGCTTCCAACAGAATAATTGAATCCACAGTCAAAAGGATGAATTAAAAAAAAAATGATTCATTTTCTATGCAGAAAGACCAATAATTAACAAAATATATCAATTTTCCACAAATCGGTTGGATTTTTGAACCGATTTGAATCATTCATGAAATGATAAATATTGAATCTTTCATTGGAAATTCAGCTTTTCTGAATTGAAACTTCTTTTGCGACGGTAGTCCCTCTCTCTCTTTTTTTATCACGATACAATATAATTATGATACAGTATACAATATTTTCGTATATTATCATACTATATTGGATTGAATCATACAATATGATACAATATTGCACAATATGATGCAATATGGCGCAACATCATGCACAATCATATAATACCATACATTGTGATACAATATCATGTAATATGATGGAATATGATATAATAGCATACAATATTATACGTGATGGCTTGAAATTAAAAAAAAAAACAAAAATAGTTCTGGTTGACCCTATTAGACACCAATTGAGAAACTCTATCAAACTCTCGTTTCCTAATTTTCTGATAGTCCTGAGGGCTTGAGGGTGACTAAGTGCAGGATTTCGGCAAACGATTCTTCTTGACTAGAATCGACGAATCCGTGACGCTGATTCTTAGAATTTAGTTCCGTATCCAAACTGACGACAAAAGGGCTGTAACTACTTTGAGAACTTTTATCTTTCGGGATTAATGGATGGATTAAAGTATTTGTGGCTGGATGCGGGCTGATTGGGGTAAATCGTGAGGGGATCAGAACTTGATTGGCTAATTTGTAAGTGTCTCCGGCAGCACGGCACGAACTTAACAATCGATCGTGTCTCCTCTGTGGAGGGTTATCTAGTACATTGGGATACGCGTGGATCGTTACTCAGGGATTACTAATACTCCGACATTAACTATTAAGAAGGTCACAAAAAATCATGAGGAACTTTGACCAGGCTATTTTTCATCAGATGTATTTGAACCTTATTTGGATTTTCTTTCTTAATTTTCTTTCTGTCTGTCTGTTTCAAGACCCCCTGAACCCAAAAAACAGGTTTTCACAAAATGCATGTCTGTTTTTCTGTCTGTTTGACTTTTTCTTTGTCTGCATGTTTGTCTGTATGTTTGTCTGTCTGTTTGTCTGCCTGTTTGTTTGTCTGACTGTTTGTCTGTATGTTTGTCTTTCTGTTTCTCTGTATGTTTGTCTGTCTGTTTGTCTGTCTGTTTGTCTGTATGTTTGTATGTTTGTCTGTATGTTCGTCTGTATGTTTGTCTTTCTGTTTCTCTGTATGTTTGGACGTATGTTTTTCCGTATGTTTGTATGTTGGTCTGTATGTTTCTTCTGTATGTTTGGCTTTCTGTTTGTCTGTGTGTTTGTATGTATATTGGTCTGTATGTTTGTCTGTATGTTCGTCTGAATTTTTGTCTGTGTGTTTGCCTGTATGTTTGTATCTTTGTCTGTATGTTCGTCTGTATGTTTGTCTTTCTGTTTC
>CAKNXH010000258.1:133436-143459 GCA_932178445.1 Andricus quercusramuli | reverse complement strand
TGTTTGTCTGTATGTTTGTCTGTATTTTTGGCTGTGTGTTTGTCTGTATGTTCGTCTGTATGTTTGTCTTTCGGTTTGTCTGTATGTTTGTCTGTATGTATGTTTATCTATCTGTTTGTCTGTCGGTTCATCTGCCTGTCTGTCTGTCTGTTTGTCTGTCTGTTAGTCTGTTTGTCTATTAGTCTGTAGATTTTTAGTTTGTTAGCACGATAACTTTCAAAAGTATTAACTCATTGGATTGGGCTTTGAAATACTTTTCAGATGTCCTAAAATAAAGGTTTAGCTTGTTAGCCAGCCAGTTTCGATGAACATTAAAAAATTAAGCACATTTCGAAAATGTTTGAAAACACTTTTTTCCAATATTTGGAAATTATTGGAAAATTACCGCAGTTATAGCATTTACGAAATTATAAAAAACAAAATAAAATGAATATTTTGAGCCAAAAAACTCACGATATGAAAAAATGTCGCAATAAGAAACATGTTGTATCGCAAGCACCATACAAGATTATCACGACTTCTAGCATTTTTTTCGGAAAATCGAAAATTCCAATTTCGGCCGCACAATAGTTAATGAAAAATAGAAAATTCTATTTTGCGGTCAAACTATAAAAGATACGAAAAAAGATAAAGTGACAAAAATTGTTTATTCTAAGAAGATCTACAAATTTGTCAAACATCACGTCTTGATGGAACGCGTAGTTCTTGCTTTATTTTTAAAAAACTGCAATCAAAGTAGAAAATTGAATTTTCCGACAAACGACACAAGATACGAAAAAATGAATGGACAAAATATTGTTACCCTAAAAAGAGCTACAAATTTGTTTGTAATTATTTTCAGTAGGATGCGTAGTTTTTGTTCTAATCTTGAAAAATATCATTAACGACTCATTTTTGATGGGACGCTTGGTTTTTGTTGTTGCATATTGAATTATCTCGTTAAAAATTTGTCTTTTCTGGTGGAGTTCAGCTGTTCTTAGATTAAAATTAAAATCCTTTTTGGTTGAAATATCAACTATTATGTTTTATTTAAGAGTTCATATTTTTTGGTTGAAACTTCAACTAAATAGTAGAAAGTGAAACTTCTTCGTTGGAAATTAATCTTTTTGGTCGACGATTCATCATTTTATTTGAAAATCCTCTTTTTGTTAATTAATATATTTCGTTTAATTTTTTTTGTCAAAATTTATGTTTTCAAGTGCAAATTAAATTATTCCATGTTTGGTTGAAAATTCATCTTCTTCAGTTTAAACTCAATTTATTCGATTGAAAGTTCCTCTATTTTGTTAAGAATTGAACTCTTATGGTATCAAGTTGATATTGTTGGTTGAGAATTAATTTCCTTGATTGAAAATGCAACTATAAGGTTGAAAATTCCTTCAATATTTCAAATATTTTTTTTAGAATTTTGAAAATTTGATTAGAAATTAATTCTTTTTCGGTAGAAAATTAACCTTTTTGGTTGAAAGTTTATCCTGCTGACTAAAAATGTATCTCTCCGATTGAAAATTAGGAAATGAAAAACAAAATAAGAATTAAAAAATTTGCTTTCCGTACAAACGAAAAAAACTATGAACAAAAATGAATTGATAAAAGTTGTGCATCCAAAAAGAGCTAGAAATTTGTCATTAGTAATTTTTGATAGGACGCGTAGTTTTTGTTCCATATGTAAAAAATAACATTAAATATAGAAACATGTAATTTATTGGAAAACGGCACAAGGTACCAAAAAAATTAATAAACAACCTTATTTCACCCAAAAAGGAACTAAAAGTTTGTTTATAATTTTTAGGTAGAACAACTCAATTTTCTTTTAATCGTAAAGAACAAGATTCAAAATAACAAAAAAATGTTTTTTCGGAAAAACGACATAAGAGACGAAAAAAATGAGACACAAGCTAAATTACATTTCATTTAACAAATTTTTTCTCCTAAATTATATCTCAAAATTTTCTCAAAAGAACTTTACGCGAAGTTGCGCATTACTAGTTTATATTGTAAAAGAAGCATTGGAAATTAACAAATGAAATTTATGGGCATTTTAGATCAAAAGTAATTCGAAAATAACGATGAAATAATCCTGAGTTTTTGCATTAAAAGTGAAAGAAAAGTTTTTCATTGAATTATTCAGAATCCTGATGAAAATTCAAATTTGGCGCCGATGGTATCTGAGTCAAATTTCCGCGAAAATTCAAATTCAATATATGAAAAATTGCTTCATTCACGAAAAATAATCATATTTTTTAGTTTATTCAGAAAAAACAGTAAAAATATGATTCATTTAGTTTGATCAGAAAAAAATTTATTTTTTAAGCACTGTACATATTTTCTTGCGTGGTCCTGAATTTCACAAACATAAAACAAAACTCAAGAACATAAAAGAAAAAATGTGAAAATTAATTCTTTAACTGAAATCGTTCCATAAATTAGAAAAAAATTCATTGTATCTTTGGATAAAACTATAACAGAAAAACAAAACAATAAAATAAACAAAAACAAACAAGTCTTCAATTTCGTTATAAGTTAGTCTTTTGTATTTCCAAGGTTTTTCGATACAAAATTAAAATCTTGAAAAAATTTTGAAAATTCGACTACATGGTTGAAAGTTAAAATTTTTCAGTTAAAAATCAATTTCTCAGTAGAAAATTCAATTAGTTTATTTGGGGTAGAAAAATTTATGTTTTTCATTCAAAAATATCACTAATTTGTTAATAATTCGTCCTTTTTCATTTATTTCAACGGTTTTCCATTAAAAATATTTTTTGTTTGAAAAAACATATATATTTTGTTAAAGATTCAGGTTTGGTAGAAAATGTAACTTTTTTAGTAAATATATATATTTTTACGTCGAAAATTCATTAACCGAAAAGTTAGCTATTCAATTTTTGGTTTGAAATTAGTCTTTTATAGTTGAGGGAAGGAGTGGAAGAAGTACTAAAAAGGATTGATGCTAAGGTAGAGATAGAGGAAGTGCGAAGTGTAGGAAGGGAAGAGCGAAGAGGGGAGAGAATGGCACTAGTGAAACTGAAGAAATGGGAACATAAGAGGGAAGTGATGACAAAGAAGAGGATGTTATATGGAAGCTTGGAGAGAATAGAGGATGATTTGACATGGGTAGAAAGGAACATGCAGTATAGGTTAAGGAAAATAGCGGAAGAGGAAAGAAAAGAAGGAAGAAGAACATGGGTTAAGTATGGGAGAATACAGATAGAAGGTGTATGGTGGAATTGGGATGAGGACAGGGAAGATTTAGTAAAAAATGAAGTATCGGGAAACTAGAAGAGAAAGGAACAGGAGGTAAAGAAATAAGAAATAGTGAGAAACCAAAAGAAACAGGAAACGAAAGTAGGGAAGAATGGAGGATATTCTACTGGAATATAGCAGGCTTAGAAAGAAAGGATAGGGAGTTCATGAAAAATTTGACACAATGGGATGTAGTTGTAATGATGGAGACGTGGCTAGATGAAAAGGGATGGGAAAGAGTAAGGGGAAGATTACCACGAGGTTACAAATGGCAGGTTCAAAATGCAAAGAGGAAGAATAAAAAGGGCAGAGCAATGGGAGGAATGGTGATGGGAGTAAGGAACGAATGTATAAGAGAGAATGATAAAAAAGAGTTGAAAGAACATAAAGAAGGATTAATAGTAGAAGAGATAAATATGGGAGGAGAGAGGTGGAAGATAGTGGGGGTTTATGTGAGCGGTGATATGCAGGAAAAATCAGAGGATATGAGAGAACTGATGGAAGAAAATAAGCATTAGAGTAGGCTAATAATAGGAGGTGACTTTAATGCGAGAACAGGAGATAGAGGAGGAAGGGAATGGGATGGAGAGCGAGGAAGAAAATCCAAAGACAAGATACTGAATGGGGAGGGAAAGAAGTTGTTGAAGAGCCTAGGGGAGATGGGATGGTTTATCCTAAACGGGAGTATAGAGGGGGATGAGGAAGGGGAATTTACACGTTCAGGAGGAAAGAGGGGAACGGTAATTGATTATGTGATAGTGGATGACGAAGTAAGAGAGAAGGTTAAGAGACTAGAGGCAGGCAACTACATAGATTCGGATCACTTTCCCGCAATAGTGACGGTAGAGGGAGAAATGAGTAATAACAAAAACGCAAAAAAGGAAGCAAAAGTGACAAGAGCAGGAAGAGGGGATTGGTCAATGGAAGGTAAAGAACAGTTTAAAGAAAAAATCAGGAATATCAAAATGGGGGAAGGGAATTTAAAGGAGGAAATGGAAATAATGGTAGGAGAAATAAAAGGAGCATTAGAGTGCACAAGCAAAAAAGAAGTTAGTGAAGGAGGGGATAGAAGTGGATGGGATGAGGATTGTAAACAGAAGAAGAAGGAAGTGAGAAAGGTATTAAGAAAATGGAGAAAAGGGACAAGTAGTGGAAAAGAATATAGGAGAAAAAAGAAGGAGTATACTGAGATGTGTGATCAAAAAAAAGAGGAAGAAAATAAAAGGTTTGAAGAAGAAGCGGAGAAGGCTAGGACGGAAGAAGAGGTTTGGAAGGTGGCGAATAAAGAGAGAAGAAGAAGGAAAAGAGTAAACCAGAGTATTGAGATGTTAGAATGGAAAACATATTTTATGGAATTACTAGGAGGGGTAGAGAGGAAAGTTAGGAAAGGAGGGAGAGATGGTAGGGAAACAGATGAGGAGGAGGATATTACAAGAGAGGAAATAGTCAAGGTATTAGGGATGATGAAAGATGGAAAGGCACCTGGTATAGATGAGATTCCAAATGAAGTATGGAAATATGGGGGGACAGAATTAGAGGAATGGGCGTGGATAATGTGCAATAGAGTATGGAGAGGAGAGGGGTGGCCAGAGTTATGGAAAGAAGGAGTAGTGATACCAATAGTGAAGAAAGGCACAGGAAAGGAGGTTAAAGATTATAGAGGAGTGACACTAATGCCAACACTGTATAAAGTATATGTGACTGTTTTATCGGAGAGGTTAAAAACAGAAGTTGTGGAGAAAAAGATAGAGCCACCGAATCAGACAGGGTTTAGAAAAGGGATGGGGGTAATGGACAATATATATGTTCTGAACTACTTAGTAAATAAGAGGATTAAAAGGGAGAAAGGGGCAATGATAGCAGTGTTTGTGGACTTGAAGGAGGCGTTTGACTCATTAGACCGAGGCGAGATAGAAAAAGTTATGGTGAAAAAGGGGATAAGAGAGGGATTAATAAAGAGAGTATCGGAAATTTTTAGAGAGACAAAAAGCAAGGTAAAGGTAGGAGAGCAAGTGGAAGATAGTTTCTGGTTGGTGAGAGGGGTAAGGCAAGGATGTCCTCTGAGCCCGCTTTTATTTAATATATTAATATCAGATTTGGAAGAAGAAATGAAGAGAAAAGGGTGAGGAGGAGTTATGATAGGGAACGAAAAGATATATACACTGGCATACGCAGACGATATAGTGTTGATGGCAGAGGATGAAGAAGGGATGGCGGACTTAATTACCGGATTAGAGAGATACTTAGATGGAAAGAAGTTGAATTTAAATGTAGAAAAGACAAAGATAATGAGGTTTAGAAAAGGAGGGGGAAGAAAAAAAGAATGGACGGGAAGATGGAAGGGAAAAAAATTAGAAGAAGTAAAAGAGTTTAAGTATCTGGGATATACCTTGCAAGCAAATGGAGATCATAGAGCTCATATAAGAGAAAGACAATTAATAGAAAGATGGGGGATGATTGAGGAATCAAAATATAATATATGGTATAAAATGATAAAAAAGGAAGGAGTACCAAGGTATTTAGAAAAGGGATGGGGAGAGAAAAGATGGACAAGAATAGCAAGATTTAGATTGGGAAACGAGGTAAGGGCAAGTATGTATTGGGAAAAGAAAGATAACAGGAAGTGCAGAATATGTGAATGGGAAGAGGAAACATGGGAGCATGTATGGGAAGGATGTAGGAGAGGAATGGAAGATAAAGGAACCTGGCAAGAGAATGTGGTAAAGATTCTAGGGGAGGATGGTTTGGGGGAAGAGTGGATGAAGGAGTTAGAGGAGGCTAGGGGAGCAATTGTAAAAGAATGAAAGAATGGATGCAAAAAATGGTAAAATGGAGGTACAAGAGAAGTGAAAGAAAAAGGAAACGGAAGTCGCTTAAATAAGAAGCGTAAAGATTTGTAAGTAATAATTATGTAATAGAATAAGTAGATTAAGATGCGTCTGCGTTACCGCTCTCTCTCTCTCTCTCTCTCGCTTGCACTCTCGCTTTCGATCACTCGCTCACTCGTTCGCTAACACGTCCCAAATTGCGCTAGCGTCAAAAGTAGAATTAAGGCGTTCGATATAAGATTTTATGTAAATAGGTGTAAATAATTGTAAATAGTAAGGATAAGAGTTTATAAAAAATGTAGAAGGAAGTGCTGTAAGGAATGGAAGTCATGTAAACCCTTAGGGGACACATTATGAATAAAGAAGAAATAATTTTTTTGGGTTGAAAATCCCTTACAACCTTTGGAATTGCTAAGAATACCTTGAAATTGAATTTCATCCAATTTATTTTTCGAAATTTTTTAGAAATCTCTTGAATTCTTCAGAAATCCTGCACAATTCTTCAAAATCCATTGAAATGTAAAAATTTTATTTTTATTTTTCGAAATCTTTTAAAATCCTCAGAGATGTTTTGAAATCGCATAGGATTTCTAGAAATCCGTGGAAATATTTTTGAATCTTTTGAAAGAAGATGAAATTTCTAAAAATGACTTAAAATATTTGAAAATCCTATGAAAATCCTACGGAATACTTTAATTTCTCCTGAAATGTTTGGAAATCTTTGAATCTTAAAATTTGACGGACATTCGTTGGAATGCTTTAAAATATTATGAACTCTTACATCGAAAAAATACATTATTTGTTCGTAGTTTCTGTACTGTTTCTATCAATTATTTAAATATTCTAACATTATTTATTTTTATACTAATTTTCTTAAAATGATTTTCTCATTTTGTTGTCTGTCTGTTTGTCTGTCTGCTTGTCTGTCTGTTTGTCTGTCTGTTTGTCTGTTTGTCTGTTTGTCTGTCTGTTTGTCTGTATGTTCGTTTGTCTGTCCGTCTGTTCGTCTGTCTGTCTGTTCGTCTGTTTGTCTGTCTGTCAGTCTGTCTGTTTAAGACTCCAGTGTCTGTTTGCATGTCTGTCTGTTTGTCTGTCAAAATTCGTTCGTTTGACCCTACTGAATTTTTAAAAATATTCTTTTTGCAAGTAGGAATTACAATGATATCAATAATCAATATTTTTTGAATATTGATTATTAATTTTATAAGTTATGAAAAAAATCTCTCTAGTTCCGCTGGGATTCGAACTCCAGGTCTCTTAGATTGCTGCTCTGATGCTCTACCCTTGATACGAGCATTAGACCGGAAATCTGAAAGAGCTGGAGAGTTTTTTTTTCACAACTTGTACAATTAATGATAAATTTTCAAAAAAATTTGATTATAGACCATTTAGACAAAAAGCATTACCATCATATTATTTATTTCCAAACAAATTCGTCAACCGAAAGAAGGATAGTGAAAAATAAATAAGAAAAATTGAAAGAAATGAAGAATTGCAAATATGTGTTTCTGAGAAAACTGAAACAATTTCGAGACCCTTTTTATTGGAATAGTTAAACACTTAACCAGGTGCTTCGTCAGCAATTTTAATAATGATTTAATTAGCATTCCGATGGGTTGGTACACACCGAAAACGAACTGATGGACGCTTTTGTAGATGAAAACGTCGAGAGGATGCTTGTAGCAATATCCCTGAAGAATGCTTATTAATTAATTTGACGCTTCACCTAGTTGCGAAACAATTTCAACTTCAACTTCTACAATCTCTCGAAATAAATTAAATTAAATTTGATTTCGAAAATTTTCCATGAGCAGAGTACAATAGAGTAACATCTCTTTTCATCAAATAATTCAATTTAGATAAAGATATCGATTTTTTAAACAATTAGTCGCATTTAACAAAATGGTCAAGCTATCAACCAAGAAAGATTTACCAGTTAAGAGAGAAAAAAAAATTTCATTAAATTGTTGAATTTAAAACAAAACGTTAATTATCAACCAAATAGTTGAATTTTCCATTAATTAAAACAATTTTAACCAAGAAAGATAAATTTTCAATCAATTGAAAATGATACTTTTTTGACTAACAATGTAATAAATGAATCAGCAGTTTGAAGCATTCATTTTCAACGACAAAAAAGGGATTTTTAATTTCAAAAAATGTTTATCTTTAAAAAAAAATGAATTTTCAATAAATGAGTTTAACTTGTAAACAAGCAATCGAATTTTCAACCGTGAAAAATAAATTCTAAAAAGATTAATGGTGGACAAAACAGTTGCATCCTGAACGAGAAAAGATCAAATTTCTACCAGAAGTAATGAATTTTTAATAAAAAAGTGGAAATTGTAACCAAAAAACTTTTTTTTGATACCAATTTTTTTTTCATTTCTCAGCAAAAAAGACGACTTTTACAACTAGGAAATAAAATTTTTAACCAGAAATTATTCATTCTCAGCCAAAAATATAATCGCAGATTTTTCAAAACAAAAAAATTATTTCAACAACGAATAAAACAAAAAATGAATTTTTTAAAACAAATTTAACTTTCAACCATGTAATTTTATTTTCAATTATAAAAAATAAATTCTAAAAAAATGTAATGGATGATACTCCAACTAAAATAGAAGAATTATCAACCAAATAGTTAAATTTTCAACTAAAAATATTTATTTTAAAATAAATGACGAATTTTATCCAAAAAATCTTGTCATTGATTTAATATTTATATTTTTAATCAAAAACTAATCTTTTCTATTTGTAAATTCAACTATTAGGTTAAAAATTTCTTTGTTCTGTTAAGGATTGAATTATTTTGTTAAAAAATCATCTTTTTGGGTTGGATTTAACCGGAAGAAAATTAACTTTTTTTTGTTGCAAATTAATTTTTGAAACTGGAAAAGTAACTGTTCCATTTTCGGTTGGAAACTCATATTTTTTAATTAAAAATGCAACTATTTTGGTAGAAAATTGAACTTTTTTGTTGGAAATTTAACAATTTATTTGAAAAAGTATCTACTTGGTAAACAATTAAATTTTGTGTTGGAAATCTAGCGTCGGTTGAAAAATTAAACTCTTTTTGTGTAAAATCCATGTATTCTTCAGAAAATTCGTTTACTTTTTTGGGTAGAACATTAATTTTCTTTTTGAAAATTCATCTTATTTGCTAAGTATCCAACTATTTTGTTCAAAATTCGCCTTCTTCCGTTTCATTCAACTGGTGAACGATTAATTTTTTTGTTGAAAATAAATTTTTTAAATTCAAAAAGTAAGTTGGTTGAAAACATACTTTCAAAATTCAACTATTTGGTTCAGAATTGAACTGTTTGGGTAAAAAATTGAAATAATTTCTGCTGGGTGGAAAGTGAAATTATTTTGTTGAAAATTCTGTTTAATTTTTTTTTGTAAATTAATTTTCTAAACCGAAAATTTAACTATTCAATTTTTTGTTACAAACTTATCGTTTTTAGTTGAAAATTCTTGGTAGAAAATTTAACTATTTTATTAAAAATCACATAATTCATTCATAAAAAAAATACTTGGTAGAAAACTAACTTCTTTGTTGAAAATCCATAGTGTCAGGTTATTTGAATTTTGAAAATTTAACTATTTGGTTATAAATTCAGTCATTTTCGGTTGGGTAGGAAAGACAACTTTTTTGTAAAAAAATCATGTATTTTATTGAAAATTTGTCTTTTTGGGTAGAAAACTAATCTTCTTTTTTGAAAATTGATTTGATGATGCGAAAATGGTATTTTTCATCAAAATAGTTAAATTTTTGACCATAGCGCTAATCCTTCATTCAAAACGAATAAATTTTAATGAAAAAATCAAACTTTCAACCCAAGGGATGAAATTTTAACTAAAATTATGAATATTCAAAAAAAAGAGAGAAAAAAAAAATGATTGCGTAAAAAAGTGGTTCAGTCAAAATTTTCAAGCAAAATCGTTGAAT
>CAKNXH010000258.1:93222-118508 GCA_932178445.1 Andricus quercusramuli | reverse complement strand
TGTATGTCTGTATGTCTGTATGTCTGTATGTCTGTATGTATGTTTGTCTGTCTGTATGGTTACCTGAATGTTGTAGCCACGCTAACTTTTGAAGGATTTGTCCAATCGAGTCAGCCTTCGATAAACTTTTTAAGGGTCCTAAAATGAAGGTTGAGTTCGTTAACCAGATATTTCCAACCAAAATTAAAAATTTTCAAGCATTTTCAAAATTCGAAAAAATTTCACCCCCCTGGGAGCCCCTATGGTATTTTTTTTATACGGAAATATCAATGATAAATTTATGGAGGAATCATAAATGAAGAATCAGATGATATTCTTGAGATTTTGGGGTGTCCTGTTCAAAGACGGTTACTTTGACGGTCAATAAGGGTCCTAAGTAAAGGCTGACCAAGCGTGGAACACATAATGTCCTTTACATTTACGTACATAATCAACAGGGAACACATTGCGGCAATGTCAGCAGTGGTCATTATGTGCTATCGGCTCACCGCCAGACTTTACCTATAGCCACCACTATTAGTGATCCTGGTCATTAAAATTAATACTATTCTTGTAAAGCATTTTTCGAAAAGTGTGAATTAAACAAAAATTCAACTTATAATGTTAATAGGCCATTCAGAAAGGGAAATTAATCAACAATGATTGGAAAATATTAAAGAAATTTTAGGATTGATTAACTACCCTTGTAGAAAAAATGAGAAAAAAAGTACATTTTATGTCACCAAAAAGTTTTTTTTTTCGACCTAGGATGACAAATATTTAGAATATTGTGAAAAAATAATTTCAAATTAATTTTTGAATTTTAAACTTCTAAAATTGAACCTTAAAAAATGTTAATTTTTTATAAATGGATAAAATTTATAAAAGTATAACATGGAAAATTTTTAACTGAAAATTCTTCAATTAAAACCCTTTAGGCAGCAAAATTTTAACTCACATACCTTATATATATTTATAAAATTTGTAATTTAAATTTATAAAATTTCAAAATTAAATCTTCTTGAGCAATTTTAAGCTAGAAAAATTAATATATGCAACAAAATTTGTTTTGAAGTCTTTGTGAACTATCTCTCAATTTATTTTTTTATAATTTTAAAAATCTCAAGAAATCTAATAATAATAATATTACCTCGGAACTCGAATTTCTTCTATAATTCTTTAAAAATCCTGCGAAAGTAAAAAAAAAAAACTACCTTGAAATCATCCAGATTCTTTTTTGGGGATTTTTTAAATCTTATTAAATATTCTTTTAAAATTAATTTCTCGAACGAAAAAAATTATTGTTAGTTTCTAAAATGCTTCAAAATCTTACAAACTTTGTATTCGAAATCTTCCAAAATATTCATGGTGTATTAAATGGTTTGAAATCTTTTCACGTTTCAAATTATTTTTGGACCTTTTCCAAACTTCTGAATATATTTTAAATTTGCTCGATTATTTTCCAAATTCGTGATTGTTCAATTTTCATTTATTGATCAAAAAATTTGGTTCGAAACCTTTTTGAATATCATCTTAAAATTAATTTTTTTAAATAAAAAATTATTTCGCATTTTCCCAACAGAATTAAGAATTTATTTTAATTTTTCTGAAACCTTCAAAGATCCATGAAAGATTCAAAATTTTATCTCAAAACCTTCAGAAATCTAAATTTTGTTTTTTATCTTTCAAAATATTTTCCAGTTTAAAATTAGGTTTGAATTTTCTCAAAACTTGTAAATATCTCTTGAACTAAATTAATTTCTTTTCAAATTGATAATTCTTCAATTGTTATTTATGCATAAAAATGCACTAATTCTACTTAAATTAATTAAAAATTTGTTAAATAGAAGTGTTTTTATGACGTCAAACACCTAAATTAAAAAATGCAAAATCCTGTATTTGTAGTTGTATGTAAATTTTTATTTAATTGTATTTTGTTGTTAAATTTTGTAAATTTTTTTCAAAAGAGTAAAGAGTGTAAAAAAATTACAGTTGTCGAAATTCGGATAATTTGCAAAACGGTAAAAAAATTACAATTTTTGCAAATTAGCCGTATCATCCAAAAAGCATTTTTATTTACATATTTTTTACATTTTAATTGTAAATTTCAAAATTGGAATATTCTAAAAAAATGTTTAAAATTACAAACCTTCAAATTATAAATATTGAAAATTCAATAATTGAATTGAATAATTGAGTCATTATATATTTTCAAAATTCAAGAATTTCCAATTGTAACTATTAAGAGTGATTGAAATTTAAATTTACATTCTTCAAAATAGAAGGGTTTTTAATTTTAGTAATTTTAGATTTAAAAACTCGTACTTTTGATGCTTCAAATTCGAAATTTGTATCTATAAACCTTCGAAATTGAAGAGTTTCTAATTGGAAATTTTAAAAATTGAGGGCTTTTATATTTCGAATCATAAAAATTGAAGAATTTTTTATAATAAATCGTCAAATTTCGAAATTTAGGAATTTTCAATTATCACTTTTCAAAATTATAGAACTTCAAACTGCAATTCTTTAAAATTGAAGAATTTTCGTTTTCATAATTTTCGGTTGAATATTTCTGTGATTTTGATGCCTTAAATTCGAAATTTCTTTGATTTTGAAGATGTAAAATTGAAAACTTGACTTTTGATTTGAAAAATGATCCAAATTCAAGAATTTTCTTTCATATATTTTCAAAATTGAACTATCCTAAAAAATTCTCTGAATTACATACCTTTAAACAAAAATAATTTAGTTGAAAATCTGTGGAATTGAAGAGACTTAAATTTTGATAATTGACAATTCAAAATTTCTGTAATTTTCGTAATGTTCTTTTGAGATTTCAAATTTTTTTAAATTTTGATAATCTAAAATTAAAAGCTTGACTTTCGATTGAAAATTCATCTATTTGGGTGAAAAATAATGTTTGCTGGTTGAAAATTTCTCACTTTGGTCGAGGATTCAAATAGTCTGTACAAAATTTTACTATTTCGATGAAAATTTACCTTTTTTGATTAAAAATTATCTTTGTTTTTGAAAATTTTTATTTTCCGGTGCAAAGGTCATATGTTTTAAGAAACATTCCAATTTTTAACGTGATGAATTAACTATTTTGTTGAACATTTCATTATTTTAGAGGATTCAACTATTTTTTTGAAAATATGGTATTTTTCAGTTTGGATTTAAGTGGTCAATACTTGGCTTTTTTTGAAAAGCTTGAGTATTCAACGATTTTATTTAAAAGATTTTAAGAAAACATTTTTTTAAAGAATTATAGTTTTAATTGAAAATTCATCTCTTTCTATGAAAGTTTTACTATTTTGTTGAAAATAAATATTTTTCATTTGAAAATTTAATCAATTGGGTAAGAGTTAAATACATTGTTAAAAATTCATTTTCCTGGTTGGAGGCTTATGTGCTTGGTTGAAAATTTAATTTTTTAGTGGAAAAGACTTTTTTTTTTTTGTTTGAATTTAATTTTCCAACTGAAAATGTAACTTTCTATTTTTCTTAAATTGATCTTCTTTGGTTAAAAATGCTCATTTCTTGGTAAAAAAAAAATAATTTTCTTGGTTCGAAATTTCATTTTTGTTGGGTAAAAATGCATCAGTTTCGTGCAAAAATAATTTTTTGCTGAAATCATACTTTTTGTTTGTTAATTCAATTTCTTAAGAGAAAATTTGTCTTTTGGTTTGAAAGTTCAACAATTTAGATAACATTCTCTCTCTTCAGTGAAAAATCTTTATTTGTTGAGAATTCGTCTCTTTGTTTTTAAAATACTTTTTTTTTAAATAAAGTTAAATTCAACAGAAAATACGAATTTTCAATAAACTAGTTGAATTCTCAAACAAAACAGACTAATTTTCTCAACAAAAAGAGGACCTTTCAATCAAAAATGAAATAGTTACATTTTCAGTGTAAATAATGATTTCTTAACTGAAGTAATAAATCTTCGACAAAGAAAAATTAATTTCTCACTAAATAGTGAGATATTAAATCAAAGGATGAATTTTCCACCAAAAATACATGAGTTTTTGACTAGAAAATATCAATTTTTAACAAAAACAAAAATAAATTGAAAAAAAAAATTCAACTGTTAACCAAAAATATAATACTTCAATTTTCAATATAAAAGTGAGTTTTCAACCAAAGAGATGAATTTTTGACCAAGAATTTTTAATTTCTATTAAAAAAGATAAATTTTCCATAGAAAATGGGATAGTTCCATTTTTAGTTGAGACAATAGATTTTCTCAATTAAAAAATCTCATTTTTTACAAAATAGTTTAATTTCAGACTAAAATGATGAATCTTTAATCAGAAAGTTAATTTTTAACCAATTTTTCAACTGAAAAAAAAATCAAATAAAAATAGAATATTGAAATTTTCTCCAAAAAAAACGATCTTTCAACAAAATAATTCAATTTACAGCCAAAGAAATGAATTTTCAACCCAAACTAGAATACTCAAATTTTTGGTGAAAACGTACATTTTCAACGAAATAAAATAAATTTTTAACAAAATATTTAAATTTTTGACCACGCATATGGATTTTCAATCAAGTTAAAACCAAAGTTTCAACCAAATAATTTAATTTTTCATTTAAAAACTAATCACTTTTGGTGAAGAAGATAAATTTTAAACCAAGAAGATCAATTATCTTCTTCTTGGTGAATCAGTCACCAAGAAGATTAAGCGTTTTCCACTGAAAAAGGTTTTCCAACCAGAAAGTTGAATTTTTAACTAAAGAAAATAACTTTTCAACCAAACGTGGAATAGTTAAATTTTCAGATAAAAAATAGATATAATAGTAAAAAAATGTTCAACTAAATAGTAAAATTTTGAACAAAACAAAAAGATAAATTCTTAACAAAATTCTTAAAACCTTATTAATGAATTGAATGTACAGAAACAAAATTTTAAATTTAAAGGAGAATATAATGTAACAATTATTTGAATGTTTTAATGAAAATAATTCTTCAATGATTCTTATATTGTGAAATGATTAATTAATTATTAACTAATTCTATTGAAACTTATATTTTCTGGAATTAGTTAAAAAAGTTTTTAAAAATTTAAATTGTCAGAAACGAGAGTTCAAACTTGAAAAAAATTTATGAAGTAAAAATTATTTGAATGTTTCAATGAAAATTATAGATTAATGCTTAAATGAGTTTCTGAATTTTTTGTTCGAAATTATATTTTAATACTATGTTCAAATTTTTTTTTAAATTAGTATGATAAGTTATTAATAATTCCAATTTTCAGAAATGATATTTCATGTTTAAAAAATATTCAAGTAAAAATTATTTTCATCTTTCAAAGAAAGTAATAGTTTCATGCCTCTTATGTTGTAAACAGTTCAATTAATTCTTGGTTGATTAATTTTTATTTAAACTTCAAATTAAATAATGATTGAATTAAAATTTTTTTCCAATTAAGTAATGTAAATTAATTATTCTCTTGAAGATTATGTAATTGAATATGGTTTATTATTTTCATAATAAAAATTTAATTTTTCTTTGACATACCTCTTACTGCAATTATATAATCCTTTCAAATGCTTGCCTCTATTCCAATTACGTAATTTCCGCAAATGTTTTTGATGTTGTGAAATAATTATTCGAATTTAATTTTCAGAATTATATGTGAATATGTTCCAATTTTTTCTGAAATTACTATGAAATGAAACCTGAATGAAAATTATAGTTGAATGCTTTTTATCGTGTCAACAGATAAATAAATCATTTCTGAAATATTTGAATGGGCTATTAATGATTCAAATTTCCAGAAAAATATGAAGCAAACATTATTTCAATGATTCAATGAAAATAATTCCTCACAACTTTTTGTGTTATAAAAACAAGAATTTGATTGGTCAAGAAATTTTAAGGAATAAATAGTGATTCAAAAATTGAGTAAAGGAGAAACATCAATACAAAAGTAAGCGCGCTCTCGCGCGCACGTAACAATATAATAGGGTAAGGAGGGGCAGCGCCGACCAGTTAACAGTCAATGATTTTTTGTAAGTTGATAAGTGGTGGAATTGATCCACTTTTTTCATTTCGAGTCCTACATTATGGTATATCATGTTTCTATAAGTATTAATTACATTACTAAAACAATGATTTAATAATTCAATTATTTCTAACAAGCTTTATTTCGTCGGCTTTGCCCCACACCTGAGGGCAAAGCCGACCGCAGCTTTTTATGAAAATCAAAACATCTGAAGATGGCAGAACATAATGGTTCGCGTTTGTGGTATTTTATATACTGGAAAAATTATCTTAAAACATTTCCAGCAAGAATAATAGGTTATTTTTAATACGCTCTACCGATCGGATTTAAAATAATAATATTCAATAGTTTCTTGCGTGTAGCCCAGAAGATAAGTGGCTGCTCTACATTACCAATCACTTATCGACAAAACTTATGATACGTTTATAACCTAAGCACGTGTAAAATATTATTTTCGTCGGGCTTGCCCCACTGGTGAGGCCTCAGTTAATCACGATATTTAATATACTTTGGACCTGAATCACTTTCAATTATTATAATGGCATAATGTGATATTGTTTCATCTGTCTTCCATTCTTTCGTTGTCAAAACTGTTTTCTGCGTAATTTTTCTTTTACATCGTCAATTTTGAAGATTTTAGTACCTAATACTATTTCTATAATGAAATAAATTTATTTAATGCAAAATAATATTAAAATTGTTGAATAATAGCGATGTTATAAGCAAGGTCGCCTTTGCCCCACCGGTCGGCGTTGCCCCTCCTCACCCTATTTGAAAAAATGGTTTGAATGCCCGCATAAGAGTTGGTGAATGGTGTCTCGTCATGTTGCTGACGGGTTGGTAGTTGAAGGCCTGTATGTGTCGCTGTCGCCTATTTGCAAAGCAAAAACTAGAGGTTACGTCATAACGGTAGCAGCTTATCGGTCCTCGCGGTACATTAAGCACGGCCGCAAAACGGGGGTGGGGTGGTACTCGTGGGGGTGAGGGTGGCGCAACCGTAGAGAGATTATCTTGTCGTATTCAATATTCCTATGAAACGTTCGGGATGATAAATCGAGCGCTGCTATTCGATAGGAAAGATGTGGAGAGGAAATTCCATTGTAAGCTACTTTTTCCATATTTTCAATAAACTCGCCTCTTTTTCGATAAATCGAAATTTCACGTATTGACGTATCAACCGTCTTTTCACTTGTCAACAAAATGTTTAAAAATTTGTTCAATCTTTTCAAAAGACAAAATGTGTAGAAAATATTTTGTGTAGGAAAAATATGATCAATATGTGTGGTGTGCAATATATTCTTTTATTGTTTGTCACTTTCTTATTATTATATTATTATTGTTGCAGTCTTTATTTTTCAATGAACTGTTATTTTGTCATGATATTTTAATATCAGCTTGTTTGTATAAATTATTTTCATCAGTTTTTGAAAATATTTTCCTTAGAAAAATTTTTTGAATTAAATTTAAAAGAATAATAAAAGAATGTATACATAAATATAGTAAGAAGAAGAAAAATTATTAACTTTGTATAGTCCAGATGTAATAATAATATAATAATAATAATGTGGCTAAAAATAAAAGCGTGGGGTATATATATTAAATTTTTTTTCTCATATAAATGTAGCCTTAAATATTTACGCCCACGTTTTATTTTTTCTCACCTTATTATTATTACATAATTATTACTATCGGAACCCACTTTTTATAAATTTATGAATTATTTTTAATTTTTTTTAATTTTTATTTTTAATAAAAGATTCATCTCTCTTGGTAGGTTTTTTTTATCTTTTTGGTGGAAAGTGTCACTATCTGATGTAAAAAAATCTGTCTTGGTTGAGATTTCAACTATTTTGTTGAACATGCGTCTTTTTGGATCAATTTATTACGTAATTAATTTTTATTTATTATTCATCGATTTATTTATTTTTTCATTTAAAGTCAAAATATTTCTTGGTTAGAATATCAACTATCATATTTTTTGTTTAAAAGTCATCTTATTTTAATAAAAAATTAACAACTTGGTTGAAAGTTGAACTTATTTCTTAAAAATGCATTTTTTTGTTAAAGATCCATATTTTTTTTTTTCGTTGAGAATTTAACTATTTTGCTTTATAGTTTTGTCATATCAGAAACTATTTTTGAATCTCTTCAAAATTTTCCAAATATGTTCCAAAATGATTCATACTTCCTTTGATTTTTTCAAATTTTGCGAAATTAAAAAAAATTGCCTCTAGATTTTTAAGATTCATTTTCGACAATTATGTATATCGTCTGAAATGTTTCAAAATATTTTCAAATATTCTCCTCAAATTGATTTTTCATTCTCCCACTCCCACTATTTCTTTTCACTTCATCTACTTCTCCTTCTCTTATTTTTCCTTCATTCACCCATTTCCCCACCACTCACCTCCTTAACTTCCCATTCCTTAATTTCCTCTTCTTTCCCTTCATTTATTTTAACTTCACCTCTTGAAACTCCTCCCTTTTCCAATTTCTTTCAACTGCTTCTCCCTTTCCTCACTTCCCAATACTAATCATCATTCCCAATCCTTTCTCCCTCTTCCTCTCACTGAAACTTACTTCCTCCACTTTCTCTTTCCTCTCATTTCTTTTCATTTTCTCTACTTCTCCTCCCCTCATTTTTCCTTCATTCACCTATTTTCACACCTCTTACTTCCTTACTTTCTCATTCCCTGATTTCATCTACTTCCCTTCCTTATCACTTTCCCTACATCCTTTTTCTAACTTACCCTCATTTCCTCTGATTCCCCTATGGCCCCCTTATGGGCCCTACTTGCCCTCACTGAAACTTATTTCCCCTACTGTCTCTCATCAAAACTTACCCACCCTGCTTCCTGTTCCCTTATATCTTCTCTTAGCTCCTACTTTACTCACTTTCGCTTCTCAAATTTTTTCTCACTTCCCTTACTTCCCTACCCCTCATTTTCCTAGTCGTCATTTATTTTTACCTCTGCTACTCCTCCTTCCCTTATTTCACCTTCATTCACGCATTTCCCTACCCCTTACTTCCTTAGCTTCCCAATCCTTAATTTCCTGCACCTCCCTTCTTTACCACTTTTCCTACATCCCCTTCCTAAGTTGCCCTCATTTCCTCTACTTTCCATATTTGCCTTTATTTCCGTTACTCACGCTTCCGCTCTTTACCATAATTTCCTCACTCGACTCACCCTACTTTACTCACTTTCACTTCTCAAAATTTTTCTCACTCTCCTCACTTCCCTGCCCCTCATATTCCCACTTCTCATTTCTTCTCACTTTCTCTACTTCTCCTTCCCTCATTTCTTCTTCATTCATCTATTTTCACACCCCTCACTTCCCTATTTTCCCATTCCTTGATTTCATACCATATACTTGCCTTCCTTATCACTTTCCCTACATCCATTTCCTAACTTACCCTTATTTCCTCCACTTTCCCTACTCCTCCTCATTTCCCCTACTCACTCTCCTGTTATTTATCCTCATTTCCTCTATTTCAGGTATAACATCTATTTTCATTTCTTCTTACATAATCGCACTTATTTCTAATTATGGCCCATATTTGCTCTCACTGAAACTTATTTCCCCTACGGTCTCTCATCAAAACTTACCTACCCTGCTTCCTGTTCCCTCATATCTTCTCTTAGCTCCTACTTCACTTATTTTAGCTTCTCAAATTTTTTCTCACTTCCCTCACTTATCTACCCCTCATTGTCCTACTCGTCATCTCTTTTTACCTCTGCTACTCCTCCTTACCTTATTTCTCCTTCATTCACCCATTTCCCCACCCCTTAACTCCTTAACTTCCCATTCCTTAATTTCCTCTACTTCCCTTCCTTACAACTTCTCCTACATCCCTTTTCTAACTTTCCCTCATTTCCTCTACTTTCCATACTTCCCTTTAGTTCCGTTACTCACCCTTCCGCTATTCACCATAATTTCCTCACTCCACTCACACCCTTTCCCTTCATTTATTCTAATTTTGAAAAGAATGCTAATTCTTCTCCAAATTCTTTTAACTACTTCTGCATTACCTCGCTTCTCACTACTGAACATCATTTATCTCAATTTCCCCCACTCCCTCTCACCGGAAGTTGCTTCCCCGACCTCGCCTCACTGAAACATAATTCCTCTAGTTTCTCTTTCCTCATTTCCTCTTATATACCCTACTTTACTTACTTTCACTCCTCAAAATTTTGCTCACTCTCCTTACTTCCCTGCCCCTCATATTCCCACTTCTCATTTCTTTCACGTCCTCTAGTTCTCCTTCCCTCATTTCTCCTTCATTCACGTATTTTCACAGCCCTCACTTCCCTATTTTCCCATTCCTTAATTTCATCTACTTTCCTTTCTAATCACTTTACCTATAGCCCCTTCCTAACTTACCCTCACTTCCTCTACTTTCCCTACTCCTCTTCATTTACCCTACTCATCCTTCCGCTATTTCCCATATTTTGCCCAACTTCACTCATTCTCTTCCGGTTTCTTTCTCCTTACTTCACCTTCTGACCCTCCTTCTTTACCAGATTCATTATCCACTACTCCTCGCTGTCCTCACTTCCTCCTACTAACCATCGTTTCTGATCATTTTCCCCACTTGCTCTCATTGAAACTCACTTCTCCTACTTCGGCTCACTGAAACTTACTTCCTCTACTTTCCCTTTTCTCATTTTCTCTTATATCTTCTACTCAAATTATTTTCGCTACTCAAATTCCCCCTCACTTCCCTTACTTCTCTTCCCCTGATTTCCCTACTTCTAATTTCTTCCACTTCCTCTATTTCCTCTTCCCTTATTTCTCTTTAATCCACCTGTTTCCCCACCCCGAACTTTCTGAACTACCAACTCCTTCATTTCCTCTACTTCCCTTTCGAAAGTTTACCCGACTTCCCTTTCCTAACTTACCCTCATTTCCTATACTTTCCCTACTCCTCTCAATTTCCCCTACTCATTTTTCCGCTATTTTCCATATTTTGCCCTACTCCGCTCATACCGTTTCCCTTTCTTTCTTCTTACTTGACCTTCTGAACCCCCCTCTTTTCTAAATTCGTTATACACTACTTCTCCCTGATGTCAGTTGCTCCTGCTAACCATCTTTTCTGATCATTTCCCCTACTTGCTCTCATTGAAACTTACTTCTCTTACTTCAGCTCACTGAAACTTACTTCCTCTGCTTTCCCTTTTCACATTTTCTCTTATATCTTCTGCTCAAATTATTTTCGCTACCCAAATTTCCCCTCACTTCCCTTACTTCTCTTCCCCTCATTCCCCTACTTCTAATTTCTTCTCACTTCCTCTATTTGCCCTTCCTTTATTTCTCTTTGATTCACCTGTTTCCCGACGCCGAACTTTCTCAACTACCAACTCCTTTATCTCCTCTACTTCCCTTCCCAGAGTTTACTCTACTTCCCCTTCCTAACTTACCTCATTTCTTATACTTCCCCTCCTCCTCTTCATTTCCCTTACTCATCTTTCCGCTATTTTTCATATTTTGCCCTACTCCGCTCATACCGTTTCCCTTTCTTTCTTCTTACTTCACCTTTTGAACCCCCCTATTTTCTATATTCGTTATCCACTACTTCTCCCTGATCTCAGTTGCTCCTACTAACCATCGTTTCTGATCATTTTCCCTACTTGCTCTCATTGAAACTTACTTCTCCTACTTCAGCTCACTGAAAATTACTTCCTCTACTTTCCCTTTTCTCATTTTCTCTTATACCTTCTACTCAAATTATTTTCGCTACCCAAATTTCCTCTCACTTCCCTTACTTCTCTCCCCCTCATTTGCCTACTTCTAATTTCTTCTCACTTCCTCTATTTCCCCTTCCCTTATTTCTCTTTAATGCACCGGTTTCCCCACCCCGAACTTTCTCAACTACCAACTCCTTCATTTCCTCTACTTTGCTTTCCAGAGTTTACCCTACTTCTCCTCTTATAATTTCTCCTCACTTTCCCTCTACGAAACTATTACGGTTTCTGACCGGAGCTACGAAACCCTAATCTTGAGGCAGCATAAAAGAAGCTCACGGGGGTTCAAATGAGAAACTAATAATTGATTTGTATTCTTTGGAGCGTTTTCATTAGTTCATTGAAGCATTCCCCATACTTTGTTAATTTTTCTCAGCATGAATATGCTAGATCTCCTAACTAAAACAGTTTACTGAATGTAAGTATAATTAATTAACAAAAGTAATTAATCTCGAGCAATAAAAGTTTTCTTCATCTCAGGATGAAGCTTGAAAATAATTAGCATCTTTAAGAGTGGAAAGATACAGGACGGTGATTTGGAGATGACAATTGTGATTTCGTTGAGCACGAATGCGAGAAGTTGAGGCAGAGGATCCGTCAGTTATGCTAATCCAACCTTATTATTAAGGACTCGACCAGAGTGGAGATCGTTGTACGAAACGTTAGCTAACCCTTCGTTAAGACCTTCGATCTACCCCTCATCAGAGCCGACTTTCATCCCTTCCTTATTCTGTTCCAAGTTACCCTCACCTTACCCCTTACCCTCTTGCAAAGTAAACGAGATTTCTCATAATCCCTCGCTACTTTTGGGGACTTTCGAGAAACGTTCCTGGGAAAATGTGCACAGCTTGTCCGGATTACTGGATGGATCCTCTCCCATTTTAAACTCTTTATTTTCATTCTTATAACATTACTGAACTATTTCAACAAAAATATTTCTCCTTTTTAAGTAATGATGATTTTTTGGTCCTAAGGCTGTTTTCTTCGTTCCACGTGACAGATTTGCTTTTTTTTTTTGCTAGAAGGCGATTCAACACCGTGGATATAGATTACAAATTATTTAATATTGTGTTTTGGAAAAATATAAATCAAATCTTCTTGAGTCTTCACAGGATAATTTTCTTTTTTATTTGAAACGGATTTTATATTTTGTTGAATGAAAATAATTACTTCTATTGTCGCTGGATCTGTCACGTGACACTGATTGGGGGGACAAAGGTCGTATCAGCGTTTTTGACGAAGCCGTCAGCCTCAAATAACCAAGAGCGACGTAGGTGTTAGGACAAGTGGATCGTTCGACGGCTGGTTTATTGGTTATCGGAAATTTTCGTATTTATAGGCCCTTGACAAGACGTGGTCCACCGCGTTTCGTCAACAATTGAATGGAATGACTGTCGTAAACGAAAAATGTTTCACTCACATCGGTTTTGGAAATGTAATTGTAAACGGAATTAGCTTGTCTGTCCAAAAATGGTAATTTCTACTTGTGAAGGTCATCATGATTTTAAATGATTACGAACACTTTAAAGAAGAATCGTACTGCAAATATTTTTTAAAGTAAAGAATTAACATTCCAGGTCATCATGATCCTGTCTCGATAAAACTGGCAATTACTACTTGTAGCAGTTGATATGATTGAAAATTCTGAAAAATATCGAATAAAAATTGAGACTTTATTCTACATTTTTTCCTAACAGAAGAAGAAGTATATTCATAATCATGGATAAGGAAAACTTTAAAACTTCAACTGAAATGTGAACTCAGACTATCTTAGAATTAATTTCTATATATAAATTACTTTATGGAAACGATTTTCTTGTAGGAGATGTCAAGGGATCTTAAGTATTTTTTATGGTACTTTAAAGTATTCTGGAAAATAAAAAAACTGTTACTGAATTTAACGAATTTGGAAAATGTTCTCATCAAGAACTTTCACTGATTATGGAATATTTAAAAAAAATTTGTGACATTTTGAGGGATTCTGAATTAATTCGTAAGAGGGATTTCAGGAGATATCGAGGTATTTTCAAGAATTTTTGAGAATGCCAAGATTTTAAAGGATTTGCAAAGATTACAAGGATTTAAAAACATATTGAAATATTTCTGAATGTCATAAAGGATTATCGTTTCACAGATTTCGAATAATTCTGAAAGACTTCAGCAGTTTAAATAAATTATCTGAGATTTAATTTTGTGAAAATAAATTTAAAAGAAAAAAATATGTGCCTCCTTATAGAGAAGCATTTCAAAATATGAGTGGGTAACAACATACTTTCCTGGCCTGTATTTTTGAAATTTTCAAATATCACCTTATTCTCGTCTGACGAAAAATGACGATTACTACTTGGGAAGTAACTGAAATTTAAGAAATTAAGTTGCTGAGAACAAAACTGTATCTGAAAATTACAGTTTCTTAAAATTCCTAAATGTAAACAGAAAAATAAGTTATCATGAACGAATGAAGTGCGAAGTTAACAACTTCGCACTCCTTGCTTCTTGATCGCGTTCGAAGCAAATTCGCAACAAATTTTTCCTGCGGATTATCTTTTTAGTTATAAATTTCATTATTTGGTTGAAAATTTAACAAATTTAAAAAAAATACATCATTTCTTTGCAAATTCAACTGCTTCGTTAAAAATTTCTCTTTTCAAGTGAAAACTTCAACTCCTTTTGTATAATATCAACCTTTTGTTTAAAATTCATATTTTGTTGCTCATAAGTCAACTAAAATATTTTTTTGATGAAAAATATTTTTTTCTGGAAATTTGCCTTTTAATTTCAAATTTCATTTTTTAGTAGATATATTCCATCTTTCTTGGACAAACCTGCAACTGTTTTGTTTAAAATTTAACCATTCCCTAGAAAATTTACTTCTGGTATAAAATTTGTGCTTTATTGTAGAAAAGTCTATTGAAATTCTTCTGGATGAAAAATTCAACTCTTTTTTGAAAATTTCTCCTTCTGGTTTAAAAATTCACCTTTTTAAGTAGAATTTTCATTTTTCTTGGACAAGAATGCAACTATTTGGTTGAAAATTTAAAAATTCTGTTAAAAAGTCATACTCTTTGAATTAAAATTCTGCTCTTTTGTTGAAAATTGAACTTTCTTGCACAAATTCACTTTTTGGTTAAATTCAATATTTTGGTGTTGAAAAAAGAACTGGAATCTTTTCGGGTTGAAAATTCAACTATTTTATTTTTTTTTTTAATTAAAAATTCATCTGTTTTAAGAGAAATTTCATCTCTCTTGGATAAAAATGCAACTGTTTGGTTGAAAATAAAACTATTTTGTTGAAAAGTCATACTTCTGGATGGAAATTCTACTGTTTTGTTGAAAATTCAACCAATCTGTAGAAAATTTACTTTTCGTTAAAAATTCATAATCTGGTGTTAAAAAATGGACGGGAAGGCTTTTGGATGAAAGTTAAACTTTTGAAAAAATGTTCCTTTTTAATTAAAAATTCATCTGTTTTAGTGCGAATTTCATCTTTCTTGAATAATAATTCAACCATTCCGTGGAAAATTTAACCCTTTTGGTTGAAAAAATTCCTATTTTTGGATGAAAATTCGAATTTTGTTCTTATCAACTTATTTTTTGTCGAAAAATTCATATTTTGATCTTGAAAAATAAACTGGAATCGTTTGTGGTTGAAGATTCAACTTTTTTTTTAAATATTAAAAAAAATAGAAATTCGTCTGTTTCAAGAGAAATTTCATTTCTTCTGGATGAAAATGCTAAAATTGGGTAGAAAATTCAACAATTTTGTTCAAAGGTAATCCTTTTTGGATAAAAATTCATCTTTTTGGATTGAAAATTCATTTTTTTCATAGAAGCTTATTTATATATATAATTTAAATAATTTATATAATATACAATATATAATTTATATAATATATAATTTATATAATATATAATATATAATTTATATAATAAATATTTATATATAATGAAAATTCAAGTATTCCGTGAAAAATGTATCCCTTTCGGTTGAAAAAATTCCCATTTTTGTATAAAAATTCGAATTTTGTTCATAGAAACTTATTTTTTGTTGAAAAATTCATATTTTCATCTTGAAAAGTCAACTGGAATCGTTTGTGGTTGAAGATTCAACTTTTTTTTTTAAATATTAAAAAAAATAGAAATTCGTCTGTTTCAAGAGAAATTTCATTTCTTCTGGATGAAAATGCTAAAATTGGGTAGAAAATTCAACAATTTTGTTCAAAAGTAATCCTTTTTGGGTAAAAATTCATTTTTTTCATAGAAACTTATTTATGTATATAATCTATATAATTTATATAACATATAATATATAATTTATATAATATATATTTATACATATAATAAAAATTCAACTATTCCGTGAAAAATTGATCTCTTTTGGTTGAAAAGATTCCTATCTTTGGATGAAAATTCGAATTTTGTTCCTAGAAAGTAACTTTTTGTTGAAAAATTCATATTTTTATCTTGAAAAGTCAACTGGAATCTTTTGTGGTTGCAGATTCCACTTTTTTTTCAAATCTTTTTTTTAAATAGGAACTCGTCTGTTTCAAGAGAAATTTCACCTCTTTTGGATGAAAATGCAACTATTGGGTAGGGACTTCAACAATTTTGTTCAAAAGTAATACTTTTTGGGTAAAAATTCATCTTTTTGGACTGAAAATTCATTTTTTTTTCATAGAAACTTACTTATTTGTTAGAAATTCATATTTTGATCGCTAAAAGTCAATTAAACTCTTTTTGAATAGAAAAATCAGCTATTTTTTTCAATTCATCTTTCTGATTTATAGATTCATCCGTTTTGGTAGAAATTTCTTTTTTCTCATGAAAATGAAACTTTTTGGTTAAAAATTATTCTTAGCTTAGGCATTCAACAATTTTAATCGAGATTTTTGTTTGAAGCACTTTGTTAAGAAATCTTTTTTTTTGGAGAGTTAGATTTTTAGTTGAAAATTCATCTCTTTGGTTGAAAGTTCAACAATTTTGTGAAAATTAATCTTTTAAAATTGAAAATTCAACGACTTGGGTGAAATTTAAAGAACTTTTTTTTTTCGAATTTTCGATTTTTTCAAGATTGATCTTTTTTGGGGGAAAATTCTTACTTTTTCGCAAGGAAAAGCATTTACATGGTTTATATTTTCATTTTTGTTGGGTAAAAATACATCAGTTTCGTAGAAAAATAATTTTTTTCTGAATTCATATTTTTTGGTTGTAAATTCAATTCTTGTAGAGAAAATTCGTCTTATGGCTTGAAGGTTAACAATTTAGGTAAAATTTTCTTTTTTTAGTGAAAAATCTTCATTCGCTGAAAATTCGTCTTTTTGGTATGGAAAAACTGTTTTTAGTATAAATTTCATGTTTTTAGATTGAAAAATAAACTATGACAATTTTTGTTGGAAGTTTATATTTTTTGGTTCAAAATTCGTTAAAAATATGTTATTAAAAAATATGTTGAAAATATAATTAGTCTGTTAAAAATTCAAGTATTTTTTAAGAAGCCATCTTTTATAATAAAAGAGGCATTCTTTTGTTCAAAATGAATTAATAAATTTGAAAATTTCAAATTTGTATCTGAAATACTGTCTTATTCCGTTTATAAAAGATTCCATGTTAAAACTATTTCAAGATTAGAATGCTGGTATCTGAATATTTTTGTAAACTGAAAATTACGTACAGAAAAAGTGGGAGGGGGGGGGCCAAGAAATATTTCGTTACAGTTTGTTACAGGAGGGAGGGAGGATCTCAGAGAGGGACTATAATCCGTTACGTAATTCAAGTACGGTTCCTCATACAGTGTCTGACTATGTCATTTCCCTTTCTACTTTCATCCCTCACAATTGATACATTCATCCAACTATCTCAATAATTAAAAATTAATGAATAGACCCTATGATTTCTTCATTTATTAGAAAAATTTAAAGACCTTCCAAATAAATATTTTAATTTCGGCATAATGTCTAACAATAAACTTCCGTTTCCACTGGCATTTTTATTTCCAGTATGGATCACACTTGCAAATGACCCCTTATGAAATGGATCAATTCAATTTACGCTTTGTTTGGACGGTGTTCGAAATATTTGAAGTAATTACAATACCTATTGAATACCTATTGAATTGAATTGAAGTCAATACCTATTGAGGTCATCTATTTCAAAATAAAATTTTTTAAACAGATTCAAATCAAATTCAAAATCCTATTTAACGTCCAATACTCAAAATAATGTATAGAATTCCTGAAAACAAAAACAAGAATCCTCGGACCAAATTTGGAAAACCACCATAAAATGCTCCCATTGTAATTTAAAAAAAAACCCTTCCTCGAGAGAAAAAAAAGCTTTTTTCTGGACAAAAATAAAAGTGACGAAAGAAGAATAAGCTTTTTGTCACAAGAGACGTAATGAGTATGCGTTCGTTAAAGCCAAAGGAGCTTTAACAAAAGAGAATTCACGATCACTAAATTTCAGTTCGCTTTAAAAATTGAAATTCTTTGCATAGTTTGAGTATATTTGGGAGATGTTAAATGAGACTGAGAATAGGAGGGTCACGAATATCGGTAACGAGCTAATCAAAACAAGCGGATATAAGGTGGAACTGAATACAATCTTGCAGCTCACGGGTGCGATTCCCGGCTGGATTTGCAAAGGCAGGATAGGGTGTTAGTTTCCGTAGCATTGACGTTCCACAATACAACCCTGATGCCGTTGACACCCCCATTTGCAACCCCAGACGCAATTTCTGAAGCTCTGCTTTCGGAATCACCACCTTCTGCAAGCGAATCATATTCCTTGCTCTGCCAATGTTTCCTGTCTTTATGAAGTGGCTAATCCAAACTGTAAATGTCAGATTGACACAAATTCCAAAATGGGTAAGTTTTTTGCTTTTGGTAAAATATACTGATTTTTTATTTGAAGGATATTTACAGGAAATTCTTGAATTCACAAAATAAATACACAAACAAACAGGTGGAGTTATTTTTCAATTAGTTCAATGTCCAAAATAGTAAAAGACCAAATAGTATTTCATTTATAATTTTGGTAATAGAAAATTTGAGTAATTTCGATTAATTTCCCTATTCCACCATTTCATGAATTTAGTTAATTATGTTATACTCATTCGTTTCCACAAAGTAAGCTGTCCCCCTATAATCTGATTCATAAATTTGGGGATGAAATAACTCCAGACTTTCCATTTCATAAAACTATTAGAAATGATGTATTTTTGGTTTGGAAAATCAATTTCAAAAATTCGTAATTTCCTTTTAATTATAATTTATATATATTTTTTTCTATTCCTTGAAAGGTTCTTTACGATTACATTCGTACCATTTCTATAAAAATTATTTTACTTAGTATTTAGACGTACAATCATATTTTTATTTGAAGATTTTTTAGAATAAAAAATTTCCGTAATGAATCCCAATTTTTGAGCCCTGAAACTGAAAGAGCGGATAATTCTAAGTCCATATATGACCTTGACCTATCGAAAATTTGACTTGGGAAGGTCATAGCAAGATCAAACAACGTACAGCATGATGACTAGACTGGCATGCATTTTTGAAGAAAATGTCTAACGCAAGAGTTGTAGCATTTTCTGGCCCCTATCAATGGGTGACCTTGACCTTGACCTTGACCTTGACATTGACCTTGACCTCGACCTCGACCTTGACCTTGACCTCGACCTTGACCATGACCTTCACAAAGACATTTTCTTCAAAAGTGCATGCCAGTCATGTCATCCTGCTGTGGGTTGTTTGACCTTGAATGACCTTCCCCGGTCAAATCTTCGATTGGTCGAGCTGATATCTGGACATAAAATTTTCCGTTTTCCGCTGAAATTGGAAGAAAAAAACAAATATGCTAATAACTAGAGTTGGATAAACCTTTTCATTTTAAAACTTGTGACGAATTTTTTTTTAGTTCTTTCAATTGAATTAGTGGAGAAAAAAGTATTTTTTCAGATAGGCTAAAATTTTTAATTTTCAACATTTGAACTTTCTCAGTAAATAACATTCATATGTATAGTGTTTGAACTTTCCAGTTTAATCAAAATACTGAAAATTTCGTTTCGAATTTCAATCGATAATTGAGTTAATAGTTAAAAAAATACTTGAAGCCTCGACCAAAAAAAATTAATTTCTAATCAGTGGCATTTTTATTAAAAAAGACGAATCTTCAACAGAATAGTGGAATTTTTAAGAAAACTCTTTATTTTTTACAACCAAAAACATGAATTTCTAGTCAAGAAAGAAAAAAATTGCACCCACATTATGATTTCAGGGGATAAAAACGATTTTGAATCCAAAATAAAAATTTCGAATAAATATTTTTTCAAAGGTTTATTTCTTCATTTGTTTCGAAATTTATAGAAATATCATTTTCCTAAGATTATTATGAAAATTCAAGAAGATTTTTGAAGATTTTGCAGATATGTCGGAAAAGTATAATTTTTCATTTCACAGGATTTTGCAAAATTTCACGAAAAATTTGAATCAGTTTAAAAGATATTCACCACTTTCGGAAATTTGAAAGATAAATATATATTTTGAGCTGACTTGAGTTATTCCTACAATTTTGAAAAATCTTTTATGATTAAAATATGTTCTATCAAATCTTCCAAATTTGTTTTCGACATTTTCAGCCATCCTCTAAATTGTTTTGAAATCTGTTGAGACTTTCTTCATAAAATAAATTTGAAAAAAGTCATTAAAAGGTGATCATTTTAATTTGAAATTCATCTCATTGGTAGCAAAATAAGATTTTTTTGTTTGTTTGAAAATTCGTTTTTTCTTTCGTGTTTTTTTTCGAAAATTAATTCTTGTAACTAAAGATGTAACTATTTCGGATGAAAATTTTATAATTTCAGTTACAAATTCATCTCATCAGTTGAACATTAATTCTTTCAATAAAAATGTAACTATTCAATTTTTTGATGAAAATTTGTCTTGTTTAGTTGAAAATTCGTCTTTGTTTGTAGAAGTTAATCTTCTTGATTGAAAATAAATCACTTCAGTTCAAACCTAATCATTTAGGTTGAAAATTTAGTTACTCTAGATAAAGATTAATAATTTTAGTTCAAAATTCATCTTTTGGGTATAAAAGTAAATTATTTCTGTTGTAGATTCATCATTTTAGTTGAAAATACATTGAACTATTTTCTGAAATTTTTGTTCAAACTGGAAATGTAACTATAACAAATGAATATAACATCATTTCAGTAAATAAATTTTTTTGGACTGAAAATTTAACTCTTTCATTTTTTATTAGAAATTTAACTTTTGAAAGTTCATGTATTTGGTCGAAAATTTTTCTTCTTTGGTAGCACTAATTCTTTCTGGTTGGAAATTAATTTTTCTGGTTGAACAATTTTTTGTATTTTGTCTGGAAAATTATATTTTCTAACTGAAAATTTAATTTTCTTATTTTTGCTTAAAAACTTTTTTTTTTGTTTCATCGTTCGACGATTTGCTTGAAAACTAAACTTAAGAAACTTATCTAATTCAGGAAATAATTAAACATGTTTTGAAAATATTGTAAATTTTCTCCTGGAAGTGATTTTTTCAAATGAAAAATTAGTTTGAATTTTACAAGAAATTTTGATAAATTTTTTTAGTACCTTAAAACCCTTTAAAATTCTTTAAGAGTATCTTTCCGAAATCTTCAGAAATCTACACGTTACATTTCTCATAAACCAAAAATTTCGAATTGTAGACTTTGGAAATTCAAATAATTCATCCTTGCGACTTTTTTCTATAAAGAGAAAATTATCAGTGTTATAGCATTTTCAAATTAAAAATAAAAAAAAAAAAAAAAAAAACTGAAAAGAAAATGTTGAGGCAAACAACGCACGGCATGAAAAATAGTCAGGAAAAGAAAAACGTTGCTCTTTCAAAGACCTATAAAATTATCATCGCATCTTTTGGAATTTTTTCGAAAAATCCAAAATTCAAATTTTGATCGCACAAAAAATGATGAATAATGAAAATTTCACTTTGCGGATAAACTATGCAAGATGCGCAAAAAAATGAGAAAAAAAAATTGTGGATTAAAAAAAGATCTACCAAAAATTCGTTTTCATTCACTTCTTGATTTGAAGCGTAGTTTTTATATTTATTCGTAGAAAACAGCATTGCAAATTTTAAAATAGTTAAATAAAAAAGTTTGGAAAATTACATTTCAAGCAAACAAATTAAATTTTTGAAAAAACGATGATCCATTATAATAAGAAAAAAATTAAATTTTTTTTGTTAGATTGAACTGGCTGATATTTACAGCAACCTCTTACTAAAGAGTGATTTTTTAAACTGAAAGTTTATCTATTACATCTTTTGTCAAAATTTTTTTTTCATTTTAAAATTCAATTATTTGGTCGGCAATTCGTGTATTTTTTTGAAAATTCATCTTCTTGTAGGAAATGAATCTTCCTTGTTAAAAATTTATCTTTGTAGGTAACAATTCAGCTTTTTGGTAAGAATTTATCTATTTTTTTACAACTTTTTCATTTTCTTGAAAATTCAACTATTTCATAGAAGTCATCTGCTTTAGAATTAAAAGTTTTTATTTAAATTAAAGTCAAATTCAAAATTCTATCTAACTTACAATACTCAAGTTAATGTATAGAATTCCTGGAAAGAAAAACAAGAATCCTACAACCAAAGTTGGACAACCACCATAAAACGCTTTTATTGTAATTTTAAAAAAAACTTTTTCGGAAAAAAAAGTTTTGTTTGACAAAAATAAACAAAGAGGAAAGAAAATTAGAAAGAAAATAGAAAACGAGAGACGTAATGAGAATGAGTTCGATGAAGCCAAAGGAGCTTTAACAAAAGAGAATTCACAATCACTAAATTTCAGTTGTCGATGGTTGAGATCTTTAAAATCGGTCGACATTCTTTGAAATCTGTTGAAATTCTCTTTAAAAATTAAATTCGAAAAAAAAGTTATTGAAAAGTGATCAGTTTAATTTAAAATTCATAAAATTGGTTGCTAAATAAAATATTTTTCTTTCATTTGTTTTTTCTTGTTTTTTTTTCTTGAGAATTTATTTTTGTAATTAAGAATGTAACTGTTTGATTATTAGTTAAAAAATTGTCTTCCTTAGTTAAAAATTCGTCTTTGTATAAATTATTCTTCTTGATTGAAAATAAATCATTCCGGTTTAAATTCAATCATGCCGGTTAAAAATTTAATTACTCTTGATAAAGGTTCACCATTTCAGTTGAAATGTATATTTCGGGTATGAAAATAAATTATTCCATTTGAAGGCTCATCATTTTAGTTGAAAATATATCATATTGTTTAAAAATGTTATTATTTTTGGAAATTTTCGTTTAAACTGAAAATTTAACTGTTTTAATTAAATATACCATCATTTTAGTTAGAAATTCATCTCCTTGCTTGAACATTAATATTTTGAACTGAAAATTTAACTATTTCATTTTTTTTAAATTCAACTTTTGAGAGTTCATGTATTTGGTTGAAAACTCTCCTTTTTTGGTAGCAATTATTCTTTCGGGCTTGAAATTCATCTTTCTGGTTATAATTTTTTTTTTGTATTTAAACTGAAAACTAATTTTTTTGAATAAAAAGGTAATTATTTTTTATTTGCTCAAAAATTGATCTTTTTTGTTTCGACATTCGACAATTCGCCTGGAAATTAAATTTAAGCAATTTACTAAATTCAGGAAGTAGTTAAAAATGTTTTGAAAACTTTGTTAACTTTCTCCTAAAATTAATGTTTAAAAATGAAAAATCAGTTCAAATTTTACACGGAGTTTTGAGAAATTTTTTCATTATCTTTTAAAATTCCTAAAGATTTTCTTTATTTCCGAAGTCTTCAAAAATCTACACATTACATAATATGCAAAATTCATTGCTTTCCTTCTAAATGATAGACTTCAGAAATTTGAACAATTCATTCTGAAAACTATTTTCTATACAGAGATAATTATCATAATAATATTTTTAAAAAAAAAAAAAAAAAAAAACGAAAATGAAAATTTTAAGCCAAACAACGCGCGATATGAAAAAAAGTCTGGAAGAGAAAACCGCTGCTTTTTGAAAGCCCTAAAAGATTATCATAACTTTTAGAATTTTCTTGAAAAATCGACAATTCCAATTCCGATCGCAAAAAAAAAGTGAGGAATCGAAAATTCAATTTTGCGAGAGACGTGATGCGAATGTTTTAGTTAATGCCAAATGAGCTTTAACGAAAGAGAATTCACAATCACTAAATTTCAGTTGTCGATGGTTTTGAGTAACAAAATAAGGAAAAAAATCTTACATAATCTCTTTTTCCCCATAAACCCTTTCAATGGGTATAAAAAACTTCTTTTAAACAGAATCTGAGGGGTTCTAAAACCCCAAAAGTGATGTTCGATGATGAAAAAGGCATAAAGCGGAAGAGACTATTGTTGCGAGTGAAATCTAACACCTATATCAGCGCTATTGGTCACACAATGTGATGGTTATCGGTGCAAAGCACCCTCAAATGGCCATAGGCGTCGATCAGCAGCGTCACTATCAGTGGTTTCCGGTTCACCAGGCACCGTGGATTCTGGACAAGATGGCGCTCGTTCTCCACCTCCCAGAGATTTCACTGGTGCATATGCACTTCGTGATTTAAGCCCACAAAAAACCTGCAGACCTTCACCCTTTATCACTTCCGCCCCATGATAATAGCCCCTACCTTAAATAAATAAAAAAGGCCGGAAAAATTCCTGAATTTTACCTCTCTGCTTCGGCTTCTTTCTTTTAACCTCAGTCACATTAATTCCCGGATATGTTTCCTCCTCCTCTCCCTTGATTTATAATCCGCTTCTGCTGTAATAAAAACCAAAAAGAATTTCTGTGAAATAAAGGTCAAATGTGAATTATTGGTCGTTTTTTAAGGAAAAAGGGAACCAACTTCAGAATATATTTGAGCATTTATTTTTTGTATGGGAATTTTATAGTATGAATCTATTGAAAATCTGGTAAGCAGTGCAACCTAAATTCAAGGAAATATTCGCTCCTTAAATATGTTCTCATGTGTTGATTTTTTTTTATTTTTCAAGCAAAATTTTTAATTTACTAACCTTATATTTTGAAAGTAATAAATCTGAACTTTAATGTTTATTTAAACTATTGTCCTTTGGTTTATAAATTTTAAACATTTTTTTTTATCAATTTCAGGCTTTACGGTTTTCCCCTATTTGCAACTTTTCCCTTTTTCTTCGTTTTTCTATTTAAATGCAAACTGACCTGATAAACTCCAAGGAGAAAATCGAAACATTTTTTTGTTAAACTGTTTTTGGTTGAATAGTCTACTATTATATTTTGGTTGAAAATTTCATTTTTTGTTTGAAAATTCAATTATTTTTCATAAAAATGCCACAATTTTCTTCGGAAATTATGCTTTTTTGGTTTTAAATAAAAAAATGTTGTTGATAATTTGTCTCTTTTGGTTAAGAATCCAACTGCTTGTTCGAAAAGAAAATTTTTAATTGAAAATTCAACAATTTGAGAAGAAAAATTTTTTCTTGACCGAAAAATTTTTATTGATTGAAGGTTCAAATCT
>CAKNXH010000258.1:77440-93122 GCA_932178445.1 Andricus quercusramuli | reverse complement strand
CAACTTTTTGGTCGAAAAAAAATTTTTAATTGAAAATTCAACAATTTAAGAAGAAAAATTTTGTCTTGACCGAAAAATGTTTAGTGATTGAAAGTTCAACTCTTTTGATAAAAATTTATTTCTTCAGGTAAAAATTTTATCATTTTCAGTGAAAAATGCAAATGCTTAGTTGCAAATGTAGCTATTTTGATGAAAAATCAACAATGTTATAAAAAATTCATCATTTTTGGTTGGAAATTCAATGTTTTTGTGGAAAATCCGATTTTTTGGGTTGGAAATTCCGCTATTACGGTACAAAATTCGACTGTTGGTTAAAAATTTTACTATATTGTAAAAAATTCAACAATTTAATTAAAATTTTGTTTCCTTCTTGACAAAAAATATTTCTTGAATTTTAGTATTTATTTCAGCTACTATTCTTCGGTTTATAAATTTTCAAACAAAATTTTAATTGATTTTGGTTGAAAATTTTGAAGTTTTGTTGATAATTTGACTTTTTGGTTAAAAATTTAACTGTTAAATTGAAAATCAGCTTTTTAATTGAAAAATCACCAATTTAGCGAAAAAAAATTTTCGTACACCGAAAAATGTTTATTGAATAAAAATTCGAATCGTTTGATGGAAATATATTTCTTTAGGTAGAAATTTTTTCATTTTAAGTTAAAAATTCAACTGTTTGGTTGCAAATTTAAATATTTCAATAAAAATGCAATAATTTCATTTAAAAATTATCATTTTTTGTTGAAAATTGAAAGTTTTTGTGAAAAATTCGACTTTTTGGGTAGAAAATTCCGCTATTACGGTAAAAAATTCGACTGTTGGTTAAAAATTTAACTGTTTTGAGAAAAATTCAGGAATTTAATTAAAATTTTGTTTCCTTCTTGACAAAATAATCTTTCCTGAAATTTAATGTTTATTCAAACTACTCTTCTTTGGTTTTTTATAAATTAAAAAAAAAATTAATTGATTTTGGGCTTCCCAGTCTTCACTATTCGCCTCTTTTCCCCTTTTCTTTATTTTTCTATTAAAATGTGAATTGCGATAGACCACAAGGAGAAAATCGAACCATTTTTTGTTAAACTAATTGTTCTTCATTGAAAATTTAATTATTTTTATGAAAATGCAACAATTTTGTTAAAATATTATCGTTTTTGTTTAAAAATTTTAAAGTTTTTTTGATAATTTGACTTTCTGGTTAAAAATTCAACTGTTTTATTGAAAATCAACTTTTCAATTGAAAATTCAATAATTTAGCAAAAAAAAGCAAAATTTTATTGACCGAAAAATGTTTATTGAATAAAAATTCGAATCGTTTGATGGAAATGTATTTCTTTAGGTAGAACTTTTATAATTTTGAGTTAAAAATGCAACTGTTTGGTTGAACATTTGAATATTTTAATAAAAATTCAATAATTTCATTGAAAAGTTATCATTTTTCGCTGAAAATTCAAAATTTTTGTGAAAAATTCGACTGTTTGGGTAGAAAATTCCGCTATTACGGTATAAAATTCAACTATTTGCTAAAAATTCAACTGTTTTGTGAAAAAATCAAGAATTTTTTAAAAATTTTGTTTACTTCTTGACGAAAAAATTTCTCTTGGATGAAAATTTATTTATTTCGGCAAAATTCTTATATTTTTGGATTAAAAATAATCTTTTTGGTTAAAAAGTTAACTATTCCATCTCTAGTTCTAAATTTCTTTATTTTAGTTGAAAATTCAACTACTTTTTCGAATTTCTGTACTGCACAATTTGTAAAGAATAATTTTTTTTTGTTAATGATTCATCATTTTAGTTGAAAATTTACCTGTTTTCTTGAAAATGTAATTATTGCGTGATAAGTTCCTTCTTCTTGGTTCAAAATTAATTATTTTAATTAAAAATATAAATTTTTAATTATTTTTGAAAAATGTTGTTGCTTCGTTAAACATTGAGCTACTTAGTTTAGTTATTGATCTAAAATCACAATATTTTTGGTTGGAACATCAAATATTACATTTCTCGTTGAGAAATTATCTTTTTTGTTACAATTTTTTTTTAATTTAACTACTTGCTTAACATTTTAATTAAATTATTGAAAAAAAATGTTTTTGATGAAAAGGTTCATTTCTTTGGTTGAACCTCTGTTTTGTTGAAAATTCCTTTTTTTGGTAAAAATTTAACAATTCCAGTTTCGGTAGAAAGAGTCTGATTTAAGTTAATTGGTTTTGGCTCAAGGTTATAATATTTTCTGGTAAATCTGATAATTTTATGGTTAGAAATCAATTTTTCAAAGTATAAATTAATAATTTCGATTTTTGGCTGGAAAAAATTCGTTTTAGTTGAAAATTAGACTATTTTGTTGAAAATTCATGTATTTTTTCGAAATTTTGACTTTATCGTAAACAAATAAATATTCTTGGTTGAAAAATCTTCTTTTCAAATAGAAATTAAACTGTTTCGTTAAATATTAATCTATTTTTTGGAAAGTGCAATGTTTTTACTGTAAATCTTAGAAATATGAAGCGTTTACAATTAAATTTAATACAGCACCCACATCAATTTAATTAAAAAAAAATTATTCCCCTATTTTTGTAAAAAAAGCTCCTTATTTCCCTTGTTTTTAGAGCACTTTGGCCTGTGAAGACTGTTTTTGATAAAGTTGAAAAAATGGTTATTTGGCTTCTTTTTATAAAAAAGGAGAGGGAGGTGATATACAAAAGGTCTGTTATACGGAATTTTCAACATTCTAACCAATTTGTAGAATTTTCAATAAAAAAAAACTTCTAACCAAGAATAGTTGGATTTTCTGATTAGTTCTATAATTTAGTTCAAGCTTAAGAAAAAAAAAGTGAAGAAAAGGGGAATGTTCCACAAAAAAGGAAAAAAATAAGAATTCATAAAAAGAAGGGGAAAATAGTTTATACATTATTCAACGTTTCACGCTTATATAAAACCCCCCCTATTTTTTTTATTTGTATAAATATGGGGGGGGGGGGGGGCTTTAGTCTAGCATAAAATTTTGAAGAAGGATTCAGCAAATTGACAGATGAGGAGAGAGTGTGTCAAAAATCAGTTAAAATAGTATCAAGTAATAGTATGAAGCTCCCTTATCATTAGCGCGTATTGAGCATCCTTTTTTTCAAAAATTAAAAAAAAAATTGTATTGAACGAGAAATCGGAAGTGGGGTATAGTATCTAAAATTCGACTAATGGTTCAGTGAATCAAAAGCAGCGCAGCGTTTAACGGAGCAAACAGACAGAAAATGAAGCGCAACCGCATATAAAGAGTCGATGATAACGGAATGATATATGACTTGGTGTGAATAACAGAAGCGAGCTGAACTGGTACAGGGCAGGGAGAAAGGCTATATGGAGCTGGTGATTGATCGGCCTAGAGATAGCTCGCGATATTCACTCCAGGATTAAGTGAATCTACGAACACTTAATAATTCCCAACTGACGTTCTTGTCCTTCAATCACCACAAGATAAACCTTTTGCGGGCAGCTCTATTCTTCCCAAGATTTAAGAAAATCCCTCACCTCATCAAAAAATTATCACGCATATCTGCCGACCTGATATAGAAACTGTACAACTGCATTTTTATCAAAAATTAGTTATTTATATGGGTGGATTCATAATGAAGAAAAGGAATTTAACTATGCTAATCATTACAGCTATTTTCGAGAATTACTGATTAAGAAAGAATAGACCAGATCAACTGATTTCCGGTTAGGTGCTCTAAACAATTGAGCTTCAGAGTTATCAGAGTAAGAATCTCTTTTTCTGATACGCGCTTTATTTAAGCAAGGTGTTATATGCAAATCAATTTTGAATAGGAATCTGTATTATCATCGGAGATGGTAAATATCGATCCGATGATCGATCCATTATTCACAGTATGTGTTATTGGATTTCTCATGAGATCGATATTTACCATCTCCGATGATGATACAGATTCCTATTAGAAATTGATTCGTATATAATACCTTGCTAAAATGAAGCGTATATCAGAAAAAGAGATTCTCACTCTGATCTATCTGTAGCTCAATTGGTTAGAGCACCTGATCGGAAATCAGTTGATCTGTCGTTCTAATCCCAGCGGAGTGAAAGAAGAATTGAGCTTCATAAATTTTAATTTATATTTCCATCTAGTCTGTGATGACGAATAATTTTTCTGTATTAGAGGATTCAACTTTGATCGATATTGTAGATTTTCATTATTCACAGTATGTGTGATTGGATTTCTCATCGGATCGATATTTACCATCTCCGATGATAATACAGATTCCTATTAAAAATTGATTTGTATATAATATCCTGCTAAAATAAGCACAGAAAAAAAGAAGATGAACTTTACATCGATTTCCGACGAAAGATTCTGTGAAACCAAAATTAACTTCACAGAATAAACTTTACACAAATGTCGGTTAAACTTTCTTTTGTTTTTCCATGGCAAGCACATGTATTTTATTTCCTAGAAGAAATGTTTTCAATGAGAAAGTTTCGTTGCGGCTTCCTTTTCAACATATCAGAAATACTAGGACTTATCAGTTGCCAAATCGGTTTTTTTTTTTAAAACATTTCCAAAATTTACTTTTGCGTGGACGGATAATTCCCATTGAATTTCAGAGCAGAATGTCCAAAATAAAAAAGAAAGAGGACAAAATTATGAGAAAATTTGTTTGAAAAAATAATCCGCTATCTCACATAGGATTCGAGTTAGGATATATTGAAAAAACCCCACTTTTTTGGGATTTTCAGCGAAAAATAACTAGTTTAAAAGAAAACTGTGTACCTTTGCACTGAATTTAAAATTTGTGATATGTTTTTCTATCAATAAAAAAATATTTTGTTTTAACAATTCTTTATGGCAAAATCTTGCCATAGCCACTTTTGAGTACTTTTTGAGTACTTTTCTAACAAAAAAGTAATTATATTTGATTGAAAATGTGATATATAATTTTTATCAATAAACAAAGAGTTTTTTAATGCATTTTTAATCAAATACAATTACTTTCTTGTTAGAAAAGTACTCAAAAAGTACTCGAAAGTGGCTATGGTAAGATTTTGTTAAATACAATTATTAATAAAAAAATATGTGTTTATTGATAAAAATACATATCACACATTTTTAATCAATTAGAATCACTTTTTGCCATGAAAGCACTAAAAAAAGGTAAAAAAGTAATCACAAGTGGTGATAAGCAACCTTTTGTTATAAACAATTATCTATTTATAAATGTCGAAATTTCTTTTACACAGAACAAATGAAATTTATACAGTTATTTGGGACAAAAACTTTGAAATATGAGCGTAGTTCTACTTTACGGTACGCTCAGGTGCCTCTATGCAGGAAGAGTGCTCTTTCCAAGGTCATATCTCCTGACCTATTAGTGCTAGGATAGCTTTTTTTTTGAAATTACGCTAAATTGAGCCCAGTTTCATTTATTCTTCATAAACTTTGTCGAATGATACACGGGTAATGAGGTATTTCAAAAAAACACAACTTTCTCGTTTTTAGTCGAAAATTTAAAAAAAAATGAAATTTTTGAAACATTTCAGTTCCCAAAATAATAGGTCTATAAGACTTTTTTCTTGATCTACGCAGAATTTTATAGACTCTATTTCATCCACTGTCATCGTTAACGTAAACTAAACCTGACTTGATTTATTGTGGAAAAACTGAACTCCACTCTTTTGCCCGTAAAAACAGGCACAAATGGCCAACTTTGAGGGTTCATAACCTATGACCTATTATAGGTCAAAACCTAACTCAAAACCAATGGAAGATAGCGGATTATTTTTTTAACAAAATTTCCTCATAATTTTGTCCTCTTTCTTTTTTCTGTTGAACATTTTGCTCTAAAATTCAATGGGAATTATCCGTCCACGTAAAATTAAATTTTGGAAATGTTTCCGAAAAAAAACACGGTTTGGCAACTGATCTGTTCTAGCATTTTTCATATGTTGAAAAGGACCCCTTAACGAAATTTTCTCATTAAAAACAGCTTGATGAAATCGTATTTTACAACTTAGAGAACTAATCGCTCACAACTCAGGGAACTCACAAATTACGACTCAGAGAACTGATATCTCAGGGAACTCATACCTCACAACTCAGGGCACTCACAAATGTCAACTCAGGGAACTCACAACTTGAAACTCAGGGAACTCATAACTCACAGTTTGAGGCAGTCGTAATTTACAACTTGGAGAACTCATCATTTACAACTCACGGAACTCACAGCTTACAACTCAGAGAACTCTCATCTCAGGGAACACACACCTCACAACTCAGGGTACACACAGCTGACAACTCAGGGGACTCAAAACTTGAAACTCGGGTAACTCATAACCTACAGTTTGAGGAAGCCGTAATTTACAACTTAGAGAACTAATCGTTCACAACTCAGGGAACTCACAAATTACAACTCAGAGAAGTGGCATCTCAGGGAACTCACACCTCACAAATCAGGGCACTCACAACTGACTACTCAGGGAACTCACAACTGACAACTCAGGGAACTCATAACTCACAGCTTGAGGCTGTCGTAATTCACAACTTGAAGAACTCATCATTCACAACTCAGGGAACTCACAAATTACAGCTCAGAGAACTGGCATCTCAGGGAACTCACACCTCACAAATCAGGGCACTCACAACTGACTACTCAGGGAACTCACAACTGACAACTCAGGGAACTCATAACTCACAGCTTGAGGAAGTCGTAATATGCAACTTAGAGAACTCATCATTCACAACTCAGGGAAATCACAACTGACGACTCAGGAACTCACAACTGATAACTCAGGGAACTCTCAACTCACGAAACTCACAACGTACAACTCAGAGAACTCACATCCGATGGAACTCACACCTCACAATTCATGGCACTCACACCTGACAACGCAGGGAACTCACAACTTTAAATTCAGGGAACTCATAACTCACAGCTTGAGCAAGTTGTAATTTACTACTTGGAGAACTCATTATCCACAACTCAGAGAACACAGAACTTACAAATCAGGAAACTCACGACTTACAATTTAGGGAACTCACAACTCACAACTTCGGGAATTCATAACTTACGACTCATGAAACTCATACCTCACAACTCGGGGAACTCACAACTTACAACTCAAGGAACTCACGTCTCAGTGAACTCACACCTTAAAACTTAGGGAAGTCACAACTGGCAACTCAGGGAACTCACAACTGGCAACTCAGGGAACTCGCAACTTACAATTCAGAGAACTCATAACTAAAACTCAGGAAATTCACAACTAACCATTCAGGGAACTCATAACTCACAACTCAGGGAACTCACAACTCAGAGAAGTCACTTCTCAGGGAAGCCACACTATACAACTCAGGGAACTCACAACTGACAAGTCAAGGAAGCAAGGGAAGTGAAAATAGGGGTAGTGTGGAAAAATAAGAGACGTAGAGGAAGTGAGGGGCAATGTGGAGGAAGTAGATGAGGAAGAAGTTTGGAAAGTGATGAGACTTACTGCAAAAAATTATAAATTGTTTAAACAATAAATGGACGACGAAAGTAAAAAAATCCACTCTTCATATATGCATAAATTATGCTGAAGCATTTAGGATGTACACTATGTATAAAATCGTCAAAATAGGTCTATTATTAATTTTTGAAATTTTGTACAAAGGTTTTCAAGCGTACTTGAAAAATGTCAGGTTGAAATTGTTTATTTAATATTAGTTACAAAGAGTTTTTATTTTTGCTTTCTAGAATTGTACGTGATGGACTTCCTCAAAAAAAATCATCAATTCATTTTGAGGATAATAACATTTTGTCGAAGTTCGTCTTTTTTTATTGAAAATTCAAGAGTTTGTTTGGTTTTTTTCCTTTTTTGACTAAAAAATCTTGGTAGAAAATTTAATTTTTTTCTTTCAAACATTCGTCCCGAATTTAGCTATTTTGTTGAAAATTAATTTTTCTGAGTTAACTGAACTGTTGATTTAAAATAAAAATATTTTTTTTTGTTAAATTATCAAAAATTACATTTTTCGTTGCGAATTCATATTTTTGGTTGATACTTTAACTACGCGTTCGAAAAATGGGCTTTTTTGTTGAAAGTTCATTTTTGTGTTTGAAAATTTATCCTTTTAGTAGAAAATTTTTTTTTCAGATAAAAATACAACTATTTGATTACAAATTCATAGAAAACTTTGAATGTTGGACTACTCTGTTGAAAACTCGTTTTTTTGCTAAAAAGTAATTTCTTTGCTGAAAATTTAACTATTCAATTTCACGTTCAAAATTCAAATTTTTTGTTCATAATATTACTTGATTGCATATTTTTTGCTGTACTGAAAAATATTGTTTGAAAAATAAATTTTGTTGCTGAACATTCATATTTTTGGTTTACGAAATTATCTTTTTTGTTAGAAGTTTCATCATTTTATAAATAAAAATGCTATTTTTAAATAAAAATTGTTCATAACAATGATAATTGTTCATATTTCAAAGATTAGGTTCTTTAAATTTCATATTGTTGTTACAATTACTTGAAGTGATATGACAAGTTACACTCGAGGTACAAATTTCAAGAAAAAAAAAAATTTTTCTTCTAAATGTCGAACTTTATTTCCAACTGAGTTATCGTATTTTAAATTCATCGGTGATTTTTAGTGCCGATCATTTCCGACGATATTGTATCTCCTCCTTAAAGGAAATTTTTTTATGCAAGAAGTATAAAATTTAACGAACCATTGCCCATTAGTCATCCAAGATAATGGTTCGATAATTCAATATCATTTCCATCCGGATATCGATTCAATTAGCTAAGAGAATCATAAAAATTCTTCGCACCACCCTTCCGCCTTTTCAACCATGAAAATAGACATTTTAGAAATTGACTCTCACGAAAGTTTAAAGTCTGGTCGTAAAAAATTTAATGGTAGTATCTGCTCCTGTCGAGATCCCGATTTATTACCGAATAGTGATATCATCCGATTTTATTTTTCAAATAAAAAAATTAAAACAAATTTAAAAAATTTTTAAATAATTTTTAATAAACCAAGATCGACTCCTTCACTAAGGGATTATGAACTGAGTACCATATTTCAAAGGTTGAATTAAACGCAGGATGAAATTGCAGTTCGTGACGACGTAACCGGAAGTTATGTGAGTTGGCCAAAGTAAATAAGTCGAAGGATCTCGCGAACTGCTAGGACGATAAATTACAACTACCTGTAAGTAAATGTACATACGGTAAGTTAATTTCTGACTATTAGACCCGCAAGTGGGCCGTTACCAGTAAATAATAATGTAATTATTATATAGCAGCGAAAAGTACCCTTAGGCTAAGAAATATTACACTCGAACAGAAGTTAATAACAACCCTCCATGTGAGATTAACTGCCACGATTTTTTTTTCCAGAACGAATTCAGTGGCAATGTCCGACACTTCTTTAAATTTAAAATAATTATTTGGGCCGTTTTCAAAAAATATTATTTTGCAAAGAAAAAATTTTATATTATTTTTTATATTAATTGATATTTATTTTTTTAATTTTATGTTAATTGATTATAGTCGTCTGATACCCCAAGAATATTCCAAGATGAAAATTTAAATAATGGATTGGGCCTTTTTGAAAAAAGATATTTCCGTTTAACAAATTTCGAATGAACAAATTTATCAATAAAATGTAAATCTTTCCAAATGTTTTGTTTCACTGGGTATTCTGATTATCGCTTTCTACCATTTTACGAACCTTTGAGGATTAAAATTACAATAATCAGTTTCACCCTTTTTGGAAAAAGTCGATTTTTAGATTTAATTTCAATTCCAAATGTAAAAAATTTTCAAAAGTATTTGTATTTTGTATATTACTTGAACCATATTGTAAATGATAGTAAAATTGTGTGGGAGCATAATACAATTTTCTGCCCTTCAAGAAAAATTTGTGCAATTCGAATAAATTAAATTTTGAAATTAACTCGTTTTCAAAAGGGCACAATCAGTTAATTTAATTTTCATTTCTAGATGTTCACGAAATGTTAGAGAACAATTATAGAAAAAAATCAGAAAAAAAATTAGGCAACATTCACTATATCCTTCAGACACATTGTTGACTATCATAATTATAAAATATTAAAATCGCTTTTTTTGAAAAAGTGCTCCACCGGTTATTTGAATTTTTGTCTATGAATATTGCATGATTGCATTTTCTTTGCATTAAAAAAAAAAATGAAATTAGAAAAAAGAACATATTTCTAAAAGTGGCGAATCAAATGATTTATTATTTTTCTGAAAATATTTTTGGGATGGCTGAGAACCATTATCAGTATCAAAATCGACTTTTTTTGAAAAGTACTCAACAGATAATTTGAATTTTTCTGATGGATTTTTGCGATGGTAGCGAGCCACAATTAATAAAGAACATCTGCTGAAAAAATGTTATGATATTCAAACTATATCCTTTTAGGACATTTTTTGCATTTAAAAATAATTTTAATAGATAAAAATTATTTTTTATAAAGGGCTCAATTTCAATTTTTGGCTTCAAGTAATTTTGTGACGGTTAAGAATCTAAGCAATATCGAAATCCAGTGAAAAGAAATATTAGACAACATTTACCACCTTTTTAGGAAAATTTTCACATTTAAAATTAATGAAATGAAAAAATTTACATTTTCAAAAAAGGATTCAATCAAATATTTTATACTTCATCTTAAATATTTGTAGGATGCTAAAGAAACATAAGAAGCAAAAAAAAATCGAATAAACAAAAAATTAGGCTACATTTAAAACAAATTTTTAGGCAAATTTCCGTAAAAGCAAATCCGTAAAAAAATTAAGTTGGAAAATTTTCAGTAACGTCTACTATATCTTTTTAGAGAATTTTTTTTATATAATTAATTAAAATAAAAAATGTACTTCGCTTAAAATGGACTGGATCGAATATTTTTAATTTTTGGCAAAAATTTGCAATTCATATTAATTAAAAACTAAAATTTCCTTTTTTCAAAAAGGGCTGCCCGAAATTTTTCTAAAATCGACTTTTTTCATGAAGAGCTAAAATGATAATTTTGAATTTCATCTAAAAATAATCGTAGAAATTATAAGAAACGTGATAAATAAAAAAAATCAGGTGAAAAGAATAAGGCAACATTCATCATAAATTTTCAGGCAAATTTTCGAATTTCATAATGATTAAACTTTCATATCGACTTCTTTTAGAGGAACCAAAACCAATTATTTCCATTTTTATTTTCAAATATTTCGGAATAGCAGAAAATTCAATGAATAGAAAAATCTAGAGTAAAAAATGTTGTATGAAATTCAATAAATAATTTTGAGGCATTTGAAATTTTTGAAATAAATAATTAAAGAAAAATATTTTTTTCAAAAAGTTCTTAATCGACTATTTCACCTCTTATCTTAAAAAAGTTTTGAAATGGTTAATAACCATAATCAATATTCAAATGCAGTGAAAAAACTTTTTCCAAAAAGTTCTAAATTAATTATTACAATTCTTATTTTCAAATATATATGTAGGATATCAGAAAACCATAATAAATAAATGGAAAATCTAGTGAACAAAAATTAGGCGATATTTTTAGAAGTTTTTGCAAAATACAAAAAATCTGTTTAAAAACAATTGACCAATATTAACCATATTTTTTACATGTAATTTTTGCATTTCATATTAATTTAACAATGAAATCGACCTTCTTCATAATATGCAAAAACGATTATTAGGATTTCATCTATAAATATTCTTAGGATGTCAAAAAAATGAAAAAAAAAATTTGTTAATTATGAAAAAAGAAGCAACATTTGCCACAACTTTTTGTGCGAATTTTCACATTTTATATTAATTAAACACTAAAATAAATCGACTTTTTTCAGAAAGGCCAGCAGGGAAATCTAAAATTAATTAAATGTACAAAAATCAGCTTTTTTCGAAAAAGAATCGATTTATCGTTCAAATTTCCGTCTTTGAATATTTAGGGATGGCAAGAAACCACAATTGATAACAAAATTCAGTTTTAAAAAAAATGTAAAATATTTTTCCTGGATTTTTTCGCATTTTAAATTAATTAACATACAGAAATGGCCTATTTTCGAGAAGAGCTAATGCGTTATTCTAAATTTTGTCCTAAAATATTTCTAAGAAGGCTGACATTCATTATCAATATTAAAATCCAGTGAAGCAAAAAAAAAAAAAAACATTAGCTATCTTTTTAGCGAAATTTTTACATTTCATGTTAATAAAATGTAGAAAGAATTATTTTTTGGAATTGCATTTGATTTTATTTGAACACTAAAATCAATTTCTTTCAAAAAGTGCCCTAAAGATTATTTTAATTTTCATTTTAGTAATCAAAAAAGTCTTATTAGAATTTAACATTTTTTGGGACTTGGTTGAGTCGTAACTTGATACCTAAAAAATTATCAGACTGTTCATCACTAAATTTTAAAAATAGTTTGAAAATTAGTTTTTTATTTTAAAAAATAATTTTTTTTAACACATTAGATTGGTTATTACTAAATTTTCAAAATAGTTCAAAAATTAGTTTTTAATTTAGTTTTCTTTTTGGCCGAATGCTTAATTGCAGAGTATCTGAAGCTTGGGCACTATTCTAATATTCTGTTCGTAAGAGCCGGACATGAGATTCACGGATCCTTTAATTATTCAAGTGGCCGGTCGGTTGGGATAGATTAAAGCAAGATCTGCACTCTGATTACTGAATTTCCGGTCACTTAATTGAAATCAAGTTTTAAACGTAGAATGCTTCGACTTTCATAAATTTTGATTACTCAAAATTAGCCAACATTAAATTCCACTGAATACTGAATCTAAAAAATCAGTATTTCACTCAAACTAATTATTTTCAACCGATCTTCATAAATTTCCCTCTATTTGAATAATTAATAACACGTCCAGGTATTCTAGTGAGAAATCGACCCGAAAGTTAAAATTGTAACTCGGTGGATGCAATGAACTCATCTTAGCCATCACTTTGGTTCTATTTTAGAATACTTCTGGAGACAGTTTCAAGCACTGATCTTAAAATGGACCATCAGAATTAATGAATTTTAATTGAAATAGAATCGATTTCAGATTTAATACAAAATGAAGCAACGAATCTGGGATTTAATTACACCCCTTTAGAAACAAGAAGATGTCTCTTGATAATGAATTTCTTCGTATTCGAAGAAGAAATGTGGAAAATAAAAAAATATTTTCGAGAGAGCCGGATGTGAATTTTTCAGTGGCAGTCGGAGTAGCGGAAATGAGCGAGAGACAACCTGATGAACTCGTCACTTATTCAGGAGACTTCCGCTTCACGACGAGTCAAGTTGGTATATAATCTAATTATATAGAAGACTGATCCTCATTCACGGTCCTAAGACATGCCATGTCGTCAAAATTATAATTCTCTCTCTAAAATTCATGAAATTGAAAAAAAAGAATTTTTATTTCTATTCCTTTATATTACAATACTTTTTGAATTCCTCAAACTTTTTCAGTCTCGTTTTGATTATTGAATTACACATAATCCATTGTTGACATTTAAAAAAAATTGAAGCGAGTACGTTTTTTTTTTTATTTTGTATCTCTGATTTATTGAAAGTATTTTCAGATGAATGGCAAAGTCCTTGCCAGAACCGTTTTTTGAAAAGATCTATGAAGCTAAAACCACAAATCCACAATCCCAGGAACCTCAAATGCACAAACTTCAAAACCACAATAATTATACCTCGAACAAACAAAGCTCTAACCCACGAACCTCAAACCTGCAAACCCCAAACCCACAAACCTCAAACCCTCAAACACGTTAACCCACAAACCTCAAACCCAAAAACCTCAAACGCACAAACCTCAAACGGCCAAGCCTCAAATCCGGAACTGAAACCCCCCAAGCCTATAAACGTATACACCAAAAAGTCACAAATCCATAAACCTTAAGCCCCAAACCCACAAACCTCAAAAACATGAACCTAAAACCACAAATCCAGAATCCCGCAAACCTAAAACCCACAAAAATTATACCTCAAACACACAAACCTCAAACCCACGAACCTCAAACCCACAAGCCTCAAGCCCCAAAACCCTTCAACCCACAAACCCGTTAACCTACAAACCCGTAAACCCACGAAAGTCAAACCTCCAGCCTTCGAAACCCGTAAACCCACAAACCTCAAAGCCATAAACATAAATCCCACAATCCCATAAACCTACAATCCTCAAACTACCAAATCCATAAACCTAAAATCACAAACCCACAAACCTCAAACACATGAACCTAAGACCACAAATCCACAATCCCACAAACCTCAAACGCACAAACCTCAAAGCCACAAAAATTATACCACAAACACGCAAACCTCAAACCCACAAATATTATACCTTAAACACACAAACCTCAAAACCGCAAACCCGTTAACCCACAAACCTCAAACCCATATAACGGAAACCACAAATCCACAAACCTCAAACACACAAACCTCAAACCCACAAAAATTATACCTCAAACACACAAACCTCAAACCCACGAAACTCAAACCCACAAACCTCAAACCCACAAACCTCAAGCCCCCCAAAACCGTTAACCCACAAACCCGTAAACCCACAAACGCCAAACCTCCAAACCTCAAACCTCCAAACCCGTAAATCCATAAACCTCAAAGCATGAACCTAAAACCACAATCCACAATCCCACGAACCTCAAATGCACAAACCTCAAACCCACAAAAATTATACCTCGAACAAACAAACCTCAAACCCACGAACCTCAAACCTACAGACTTCAAACCCACAAACCTCAAACCCTCAAACACCTTAACCCAGAAACTTCAAACCCAAAAACCTCAAACGCACAAACCTCAGACGCCCAAGCCTGAAATCCGGGAACTGAAAACCCCCAGGCCCATAAACATACACACCTTAAACTCACAAATCCATAAACCTTAGGCCCCAAACCCACAAACCTCAAACACATGAATCTAAAACCACAAATCCAGAATCCCACAAACCTCAAATCCACAAAAATTATACCTCACACACACAAACCTCAAACCCACGAACCTCGAACCCACGAACCTCGAACCTACAAACCTCAAGCCCCCAAACCCGTTAACCCACAAACTCGTTAGCCTACAAACCCGTAAACCCACGAAAGTCAAACCTCCAGCATTCGAAACCCGTAAAGCCACAAACCTCAAAGCCACAAACATAAGTCTCACAAGCCCATAAACCCACAATCCTCAAACTGTTAAATCCATAAACCTAAAACCACAAATCCACAATCCCACAAACCTCAAACGCACAAACCTCAAAGCCACAAAAATTATACCACAAACACACAAACCTCAAACCCACAAAAATTATATCTCGAACACACAAACCTCAAACCCCCAAACCCTTTAACCCACAAACCTCAAACCCATAAAACGGAAACCACAAATCCACAAACCCACAAACAGCAAACCCACAAACCTCAAACCAACAATTCTCAAAGCCCTAAACCCGTAAACCCCCAAACCTTAAACCCACGAACCCAAAACCTACAAAAATCAAACCTTGAACACGCAAACCTCAAATCGACAAACATAAAACGCCCAAACCCATGAACAATCAACCCTGAACCCTGAAGGTTCGTTGGTTTGTGGACTATTCTGCATGATGTACTTATGTTTTCAGTTTCATGAACATGGGGT
>CAKNXH010000258.1:61809-77430 GCA_932178445.1 Andricus quercusramuli | reverse complement strand
TCGTAGATTTGAGGTTTGTGGGCTTACGGGTTTGAGGTTTGTGGGTTGGAGGTTTGTGTGTTTGCTGTTTGTGGGCTTGTGGAGTTGGGGTTTTATGTTTATGTGTTTGAGGTTTGTGGGTTTGGGATTTTAGGTTGATGGATTTGTGAGTTTGAGGATTGTAGGTTTATGGGCTTGGGGGATTTATTTTTGTGGATTTGAGGTTTGTGGGTGTACGGGTTTCGAAGTTTGTGGGTTTCAGGTTTGTGGGTTTGAGGTTCGTAGGTTTGAGGTTTGTGAGTTTGAGGTATAATTTTAGTGGGTTTGAGGTTTGTGGGTTTGAGGTTTGTAGGTTTGAAGTTTGTGGGTTTTAGGTTTGTGGGTTTGAGGTTCGTAGGTTTGAAGTTTGTGAGTTTGAGGTATAATTTTAGTGGGTTTGAGGTTTGTAGGTTTGAATTTTGTGGGTTTTAGGTTTGTGGCTTTTAGGTTTGTGGGTTTGAGGTTCGTAGGTTTGATGTTTGTGAGTTTGAGGTATAATTTTATTGGGTTTGAGGTTTGAGGGTTGTGCGTTTGAGGTTTGTGAGTTTGAGGTTTGTGTGTAAGGATATTACCGTTTTCATGGTTTTAAAAGTTTCAAAATTCCGTGGTTCAGCTACCTTGGCAACTGCATATTTTTTTAGGTCAGTCTTTTGTGGAAAACTAAAAAAGCAGCAGTCCTATATAAAATTATAATTCGTTACGAGTATTCAAAAAAAAAAAAAATTAGAATCGGTCAAAAATTTAGCAGTCAGCAGAATTTTGAAAAAAAGGTTGTAAAAAAACTCAATGTGCGACGTTCCTTTTATGAAAAATGTCACTCTGCCTCGAGAATCAGAGTTTTTGTATTACTTCAAACTATTTCAATTCATGTTTCGAGATTAATTTCACTCAAGTTACGCTCATGAAGCAAAACTTCTACATTTATTTTTTATCATAACGAAATCTATCCTAAGATTCTTGATATGTAACAAAAACCACAACCAAATAAATGATAGTGAAAAAAAATCATAAGAAAAATTCTGGATGGAAATCGCTTGTCTGGGTAAAACGGAATTTACTACTGGAATAAACATGTAACTAATTCTCAGTAGTTATGGTCCGTTATGGCCAGATAAGTTAAGTGACGTATTTTGGGCGAAAGCACTTTTACATCTGAGAATGAGTATCAAATAGAATTATCATTATAGTTTAAACAAGATTCAGAATTTTCGAGCGATTCTGCTTCGCTTGAATTATTCACAACTTTTCAACAATTTTAAACTTTTCTAGCATTTCACACCAGGAATAGGTATTAGAAGTGAAAAATAATTAAATTTCGAAGAAGATTCTTGCTTCAAAAAAATTGTAAGTCACTATTTGGAATTATGTTAGTGTCTTCTATTTGAAAAAAATATAATTTCATGCAGCTAGAAATTCATCTTCTTGAAATATAAGAATATTACTAAATGAAAAAAAATGTAAATTGAATTTTCAACAGTGACGAATGGAAGAAAATTACAAGCTGAATTTTTAACTCTTGCAAACTAAAAAATGAATTTTATATCAAAATCAAGTATTAGAAATTGAATATGTACATAATTTTACATAAGAATTCAATAAGTAAATATTTCAATTCCTACTAAAATTTTTTTTGAAAAAAGTGGGTGTTTTCGAAAATAATATAATTCAATGGGAGAAATTTTTTGTTACATTATATAAGTCATTCTAGCCGGAAAGTTGTTATTTAGAACAGCATCATTTGACCTTGAGTTTAAAAATTGAAGTTACAAGTTTGAAAAGCTTTAAGTTATGTTAGTGTTTTTCTTGCCGAAATTATTATTTCTAAACAAACATGCAGTGCTTTGGTTGACTATTTATTACGCAAAAATATTATCTATCCATTAGTTCTGAAGTGAAGATGTCAATTTTCTTCGATTATCAAAAATATTCTCCTCGCTTTTCTTTTTTACTATTTCAAATAATGGATAATATTAAATAGAAAAATTAGGTATCAATATAAATTTTGTATTTTGATTTAAAAACTGTTCGAGACAAACGAAAATAATCGCGCGCCTTGTGCGCGTGTTTGATTTTTAGTATATTAAAATTTTTGTGATTTAATTTTAAAGCTTTTTGAAGTTTTAATCAGCACAAAATTGACTATCAAAACTTATTATTACATTGATTGAAAATAGTGGATAGGATGCCTTGAGGGATTTACTAGGAAGCTGACCAAGCCTTAACGAGATTTCTTCCACCCTAAAGCGAAACTGACCTGAGTTTTCGAGTCGACAATTATAAGGGTTCAAAGCTCATCGATTACACGCCCCAAATTAGGAACTCTAATTACCTCAAAAACTTTGCCAATGTCGATAATCATATTAAATTTATACTAAAAATTAAAATTGTCTTACGAGAAAAATAAATTTATTTTAACATATATTTGAATAACAGGGATATCCCATTCTATCCCAAGAAGTGATGCTACGATATGACTAAAAAATCTCGCAATCATTTTTTATGAATATCTGAACGGCTTTCCATTATTTGAAACACTTTATACCTTAAATTTTAGTTGAATCTTCAACCAAAATGATAATTTTTTAACAAAATACAAAAATTATCTACCAAATATTTGAATTTCCAGCCTGAGAATCGTACATTTTCAACAAAAAATGGAATAGTTCAAAAAAGAAAATTAATTTTTAACCAAATAGATTCACTTTCCACCAAGATGTTAAATTTTCCACCCAAAAAACGAATTTTCTGCCAAACAGTTGAATTTTCTGTAGAACAGTTGAATTTTCAGACCGAAAATATTAATTATTTAACAAATCATTAATTCACGATAGATTAGTTCAATTTCCAACAGAATAAATAAATTTTCAACCAAAACAGATTAGTTGTAAACAAAGCAGTTGCATTTTCAACCAAAAAAAATGAGTCTAGGAGAATGAATTTCCAAGACAAGAGTTTAACATTTGACCAAATACTTGATTTTTCAAACAAAAAAAGTTGATTTTTTAACGAAGAAGATTAATTCTTTACTAAAAAAGACGAATTTGGATTAACGAATTTTCGAACAAACAAATTTTCGACAAAATATTTGAATTTCCATTCATGCCAATCAAAGAGATGATTCTTTAATAAAAAAAAACATATTTAACAAAGTAGTTCAACTTTCAAACAAGCTGTTACATTTTTTACCATAAAAGGTGACTGCTTCACAAAATACTAGCATTTTTAACAAAATATTTAACTTTTGAGCCAAATAATAGAATTTTTGACCAAACCAGATAAATTATGAACCAAAAATATGATAGCAGATTCTTCAACCAAAATAATGAACTATTATACAAGAATGAATTTGTTTGTTTCAAAATTCATCTCCTCAAGATGAAAATTTCAATATTTGGTTTAGAATCCCTGTATTTTATTTAAACTCGAATTTTGTGGGAGAATATTTAATCTTCTTGGTTCTTTTTTTTTTTTATTTAATCTTTTTGATTGGAAATTCCTTCAAAAATTCAAATATTTGGTTGAAAAAATGTACTCAGTCTAAAATTCATCTATTTTGGTGGAAAATTCATCTTTTTGGTTGGAAATAAGTTTTTTCTCATTTAGAATTATTTTTTTTTAACTGGAAATGTAACTGTTCCATTTGTTGTGGCAAATTTATCTGCTTTCGGTGAAAATTTAACTATTTTTTGAAAATTCGTTTTTTTTAAAGAGTACTCTCATTATTTAAAATTTGATCTTTTTGGTTAAAAATTCATTCCTTTGATTGAAAATTTAACTTTCTTGTTGAAAATCGTTTACTTTTTGGTTGAAAATTTATTTTACTAACTGAAATTTATCCTATTTTATTTTCGGTGGCAACTTTATTTTTTTAGTTTGAAATTCATGTATTTGGTTGAAAATTAAATTTTTTTAGTTGAAGATTCATCATTTTAGTTGAAAATTCACTTCAAATATTCCATTTTTTGTGGGAAGTTTATGTTTTTTTAATAGAAATTCAATCTTCTTTGTTTAAAATTCTACTATTTCATTGAAAATTACTTTTTTTTTCCTGAAAATTCATCTATTCAATTTTTAGTTGAAAATTGAACATTTATTTTTCTGACATTTCAACTATTCTAATTTCGGTTAGAAATTGAGTTTTTTTCAGATAAAAATTCATGTACTTTGTTGAAAAAGAGCCTTTTTTGGTAGAAAATTTATCTTTTTTAGTTTAAAATTGAATTATTTTGTTGAGAATTTATTTTTTAGTTGGAAATTGATTGTCTCAACTGAAAATTTAATTTTTATATTTTTGGTTAAAAAATCATTTTTTCATTGGACAAAAATTTTTTGTTGAGAATTCGTTTTTTTTATTAAACATTTATTTTCTGACATTTTAAATATTGTAATTTTGGTTGAAAATTGATTTGTCTAGATGAAAATTCATGTAGTTTGTTTAAAATTTACCTTTTTTGGTAGAAAATTAATCTTTTGGGTTGAAAAATCAACTATTTGGGTAAAAGTTCATATTATTGGATGAATATTCATCATTTTAGTTGAAAATTCATTTTTTTGTTTGAAAATCTACCTTTCTGAATCGAAAATACATACTAAAAAGTGTGCTAAAAATATATTAAGAAACCAAATTCATTTCGCATCAACATTATTGTAATGCGAACAATATGTTTTCTATAACTTTGATACACTTCTTTGCGAAATTTAAATAATGTAATTATCACTAATAAACATAGAAAATACGATATTTCAAATTGTAATTCAAAATTCTCATAAATGCTCATCAAATTCCCAAATCACATAAAATTCGAGCATATTCTCATGCTGGTGAGAATTTTTATGAGCACTTAAACTCTTCAGAACACTAGCCGTCATTACCGTACGTTTTTTCTTCTAGTAAAATATTGTCGTTACAGGTGAGTAATGAATACAGAAATATGAAGCGTATCGTTTAATAAGATTCTACAAATTTGAGCTGGAAATATTAACTCTTTTTCTGTGAATCTGATATTAAAACTGGAATGTGCATTTTGACAACAAAAACGTCATTCCCGTACGTGCGTTAAGAACCAGTTTCGTAGTGAGAACAAAAATTATAAAAATAATTCCGTTACTTGCTCAACGGTGTTTTCTTTCATGAGTAGGTGACCTTTTATGATTAAAATCTGTCATTCTTTCATAAATATGAAAAAAGGCTGAACATCATAATTTTTCTCGCATCATTACCGTACGGTACAATAGAAGAGCGTATGTATGTTTATATGCGTGTGCTAAAAAGTGCTGAGATTCTAATATAAAAATGTTGGAAAATATGTAATTTCATGTAGTTTTCCTTACACCTGTTGAATTTTCATCAGTTCATATTTTCAATTTTCATAAACATGGAAGCATAATTTATCACCCAGTTACTTAGTATGTGACACGATGTAATAAATAGATTTTAATACATTGGAAAGACTGCATACTTTCTGTAAATCATGTACGAATTTAATTATTATTTCTTATTTTCATAACTGCCCCTTTTGAAATTGAAATTCTCAGATGCGATATGATCAACTTCCGTAATGAAATATTTAATTCCTAATAGTAATGTGATTGCCATTGTAGGTGCTAAAATTTGCCTACAATTTGACAATTACCCATATATATTTCGAGATTATTAATTTGAAAGCGTACAAAAGAAGCCACAAAATCGTAAACTAGAGATAAAATTGTGATGTATGACACAATTGCAATAATTTTAAATCAAGGGCAATGATGTCGAATTACACCTGAGAAGTTGCATTTCTCGGCATGTGGCTTAAAGCTTGCCTCGATCTCAAGCGACCCCATAAAATTTGATGTACGGATTCAGGCGCGACGTAAAAGCAGTTCTCGCGGAGATTTGTGCCCGCCGGCATTAGAAACAAAAGCTGCGCAAACGAGGAGTTACGAGGCTCCTTTATGCCTCTGCTTGGCATCCGGTTGTCTCGTGGTATTATGACGGATGCCTTATTGTTAGTTAACCGTTCCCGTCCCGTCGCGTCGGCTCAGCTTTAATGCCTTCTGCCAAGTTGCGATTGCAGCGCCACTTACTTTAGACATTCTCCTCTGTGAGAGCGATCGTATAACAACCGTCAAACCTGATAACTGCTATCCGGATACCCTCAAACTATTTCAATTCATGTTTCGAGATTAATTTCACTCAAGTTACGCTCATAAAGCAAAACTTATACATTTAGTTTTCATTGTAAGGAAATCTATCTGAAGGTGCTGGATATGCAACAAAAACAGCAACCAAATGGAGAATAACGAAAAAAAATGCATGAAAAAAATTCTTGAGGGAAATATCTTGTCTTACTAAACACGGAACTCACTACTGTAATGACATGTTGATATGATATCAAGTAGTTATGGTTCGTCGTGGTCAGACGAGGTAAGTTACGTATTTTGGGCGAGGGACTTTTCACTTTGAAAATACTTTGAACTACCGCGATCAAAGAATCTTGATGAATCAAATAAATACGATTTTTCGATTTATACTGCATTCTAATTCACCTTAGACATTTCAAAATTTTCATCGCGACTTCTAAATATTTTATGAAGTTATTGAAAATTTATAAGTAAATAAGATTTTTCCGACAGTTCTAGTAACAATATAGGCTTATTTTTTATGAAATTCACCAGTTTTTTGAGGATTAACATCTCAACGATAAAAAATTTGAATTCTTTCATAGAATGTTTCCAGATTCTTCATTATTTCGTCATTATTATTACTTGAACCGAAAGGATTCGCTAGTACTAAATCTGCGAAATTTTCCTAGTAAATTAAAAAAAAATTGAAACGATTTGCAAATACTTCAGATGTGTGAGAAAATAATCTAGAAGATAAAATATTATATTATGTACCTAGGGGGAGAAGAAGTGCCTCTGCCCCTTGGCACGTACGATATTTTTTATAACAAATGGATGATTTCAGACCATATAAGATTTTGTATAATGAAGCATGACATTATTATTGACCTAACCTATGGTAATTTTAGAGGTGATTTATGGTAACTTACCATAAATTTCCAAAATTCAATTTAAAAGTATCTGTATGTATAGATTTACGGAAATTTTCAGTCATTTATGGTCATTTTATGGTAAATATGGTACCCCCAATAAATTACCCTAAAGCAATTTTTTTAATAACCCTATTCTTCCAGAAATGTATAAAAATTTTTTGTAAATTATGGTAATTTTACAGATAAATATGGTAACTTACCGTAAATCACTCAAAATTCGTTCCTGCAAATTTTCGTAAACTTGCGGAAATGTATGAAAAATTTTGGTCAATAATGGTAATTTTTTAGGGAAATATGATAACTTACTCAAAATTCATTTCTAAAAATTTTTATAAATTTTCGGAAATTTATGAAAATTTTCGTTCATTCATGGTAATTTTACAGGTATGTATAGTAACTTTCCATAAATAACCGCAAAACTCCATTCTCCTCTTAATAATCATATTCTTCCGGAAATTTATTAAGATTTTTCGTAAATTATGGTAATTTTACAGATAAATACGGTAACTTACCGTAAATCACCCTAAATTAATTTTAAAAAATTTCCGTAAATACGCGGGAATTCATGAAAAATGTCGGTCACTCACGGTAATTTTACAGGTTACTACGGTAACTTACCATGGATTACCCAAAATTCATTTTTTTTTTAATTTCCATGAATTTCTGGAAATTTATGAAAATTTTTCGTCATTTATGGTAATTTTACAGGTAAATATGGAAACTTAACCCAAAAACATTTTTGAAAATTTCCGGTAATTTATGAAAAATTTCTTTTATTTACGGTAATTTTACAGGTAAATATGGTAACTTATCATAGATTACCCAAAATTCTTTTTTAAAGAATATATATATATATATATATATATATATGTATATATATTTAAGAAAGGTAAATATGGTAACTTACTCAAAATTACTTTTTTTAAATTTCTGGAAAATTGTTAAAAGTTTCGTTTATCCACCGTAATTTTAAAGGTAGATATGGTAACTCAACATGGATCACCCGATATTCATTTTTAAAATTTTTGATAAATTTCCAGAAATTTATGAAAATTTTGTGTAATTCAGGGTAATTTTACAGGTATATATGACCACTTTCCATAAATAAGCGCAAAATTCTATTATTACATTATTGACCATATTTTTCCGAGAATTTATCAAAATTTTTCGTAAATTGCGTTAATTTTACAGGTAAATATGGTAACTTACCATGAATTAACCAACATTTTTTTTTTAATTCCATTAATTTATCAAAAATTCCAGTCATTCATGGTACTAATTTCTTCAACTTTCCATAAATTTCCGGAAATTTATGAAAATTTTCAATCATTGATGGTAATTTTACAGGTAAATATGGTAACATACCATAGGTTATCCAAATTTAGTTTTTAAAAATTGTCATAAATTCCCGGAAATTCATGAAAAATTACGGTCATTTATGACAAATATGGCAGGTAAATATGGCAACTCACCCAAAATTGATTTTTTTAAATGTCCACAAACTTCCGGAAAATTATGAAAAATTAAGGTCGTTTATGGTAATTCTACAGGTAAATACGGTGACTTACAACGGATTGCTCAAAATACATTTAAAATTTTTTTCATAAATTTCCGGAAGTTTATGAAAATTTTCAGTCATTTATGGTAATTTCACAGGTATATATGGTAACTTTCCATAGATAACCGCAAAATTCTATTATCTGCAACCAAAAGTTATTTTCCAGGATTTCACAAAATAGTAGGAAAAATTCAAGCCTTCCAGAAGATTTTTAGCAGTTTGGAATGAATAAAAAATATTTGATAAATCATTCAAAATGTAGAACAATTGACTCAAAATCTTCCAAATTTCCCTAGAAAGTTTGAAGAAATTTATTTATTTACTTGGAAAATTTCAAAATTCTTGTTAAGCACCTAGAGTTTTACCATATGTCGGCTTAGCTTAAATGCCTTCTGCTAAGTTGAGACTGCAGCATCACTTATTTAGACATTTTCCTCCATAAGAGCGATCGTATAATAACCGTTAAACCTGATAACTGCTATCCGGATACCCTCAAACTATTTCAATTCATGTTTCGAAATTAATTTGACTCAAGTTACGCTCATAAAGCAAAACTTATACATTTAGTTTTCATTGCAAGGAAATCTATCTGAAGATGCTGGATATGCAACAGAAACAGCAACCAAATGAAGAATAATGAGAAAAAAAAATCATTTTAAAAAATCTGAATCGAATTAGATTGTCTTACTAAACACGGAAATTACTACTGCATACGGTAGTGGATCGAATTCGCAGTAGTTATGGTCCGGCATGGTCAGACAATGTGAGTTACGTATTTTGGGCGAGGGACTTTTCATTTCGAAAATACTTTGAACCACCGCGGTCAAAGAATCTTGATAAATCGAACTAAATACGATTTTTGATTCATACTGCATTCTAATCCACTTAAGATATTTTTGATTTTTCATCGCGACTCCTTAGTTCTTTAATAAATTAAATCAGATTTGTGACAACCTGCATGGACACTGCGGAATTTTTAATAATAGTAATAAATATTTCATGAAGTTATGAAATATCTATAAGTCAATTCGATCTTCATGAAGTGATGTACAAAAGAAAAATGTAGTTGAGCGTACTTAGAGGATTTTTTTTGTAGGAAATACGCTCTTTTTTCTTGGACATCAGGAATTTGGAAAAAATATAGGCTTATTTTTCACGAAATTCATAAGTTCTTTAAGGATAAAAATCTCCCCCATGAAAAATTGTAATTCTGTCTTAAAATGTTTTCAGATTTTTCATCATTTCGTCATTAACAAATCTCATTAACAAATCTCCCGTTAGAACATTTCAAATAGCACAAAAAAAAAATAATTTCTAAGAAGTGTGACATTAACTGAAATATCTACTAGGTACTATTTTGTATGTCTCGTTGAAACGGGGTTATCTACTGAACAATTTAATAACCAGTTTCGTATATGCCCGGAGAAAATGGGAGTATCTACTAAATACCTCGAAAACGATATCAATTCTGCTTTATCTAGTTTTATGATAATATCTATTTAGTATTCTAAATTTGTAACAACGAAAAATTTACAATAATAAAAAATGTCAATCCTGAAAAACAGATGAAATGAATCCCCGGTCAACAAAAATTCGAATGGTACAAAACGAAAAAAATGGTGAGATCCTAATTTGAGTGTGTCTGACTAAAACTGCGGTATCTACTCAATTATAATTAGAAACAATATATTATGCATTGGTCTGACAAATAATGATAATCGCTGCTTAATGCAAGAGTTTTATAAATCCGAATTAGTTGCAACCTTCTTTAGCCAGAATCAAAACTTAATGTCTACTTAATTTAAAATAAAGGAGAACCATGAGTTTTTTTCCGAACTTATATCAATATATTTCTCAAAACGTTCTTGAAAAAATTAGTAAACATTTTTGAATATCTAAGATGTGTCAAAAAAAAATCCAGAAGAAAAAAAATCATTTTACAGGATTTTAAGAAATATTTGGAAAAATTCGGGCCTTTTTTGTGATATTAAGGACTTTTGGAAGTTTGAAAGGAAGAACAAATATTCGATAAATCTTCGGAAATGCTTCCAGTTTTAAAATATATTAAATCTATTCAAAACCTCTTAATTTCCTAAAAATATTTCTAGCTGACTCGAATTTTCCTTGAAATTTCAAAAAATCAGTCTTAATATGAAATAAGTTGTGTTAAAATCTCCCAAATTTTCCTAGGAATTTCATTGAAATCAGAAAAGATATTTTAATACTTCAGGTGTGTCAAAAAAGAATCTAGCAGATAAAAAAAAATTATTTTCCAGGATTTTACAGAATATGAAGAAAAATTCGAGCCTTAAAATCTTTGAATAAAATCTGCATTTTTGAAAATATTTTACCGATTGAAATTGAAACATTTTGCTTCAAAATCTTCTACTGTTTCTTGAAATTTTAGGAAATCTTCTGGAACGTTTTGGAATATTTTTACATTTTCTCTTATAGTTCATTTTTCAGAATGAAAAATCGTGCAAATTTTGCTCTAAATTTAAAAAAAATGCTTCTGCTTATCTTTTCAAAATAATTCAAACTTCTGATATTTTAAAAACATTTTCAAATATTTCGTAAATTTTTTCTTGATTCTGCAAAATTACTAAAATTGTCTCATAATCTCATGAATGTGAAAAATGTATTCTTTTAATTCTCTTGAAGTATCAAAGTTTGTTCTGTTTTTCTTCCACGCATTTTCAAATCTTGAAAACTTATAATTATTTTTCTGAAATTAAACTTGAACCATTCGAAATTTTTCCGGAAATCTTCAAAAAAATTTATTCTCAAAATCTTTCAATTTCATTGAGAAGCATCCAATTTTGTTTGAATACTTCAAAAATATGTTTTTCTCATCATACAATCTTTTTTTTTGAATGTGTGAAAAATAGAATTATTTCCCAATATTGAACCATCATTCACAATTTAAATATTCTCTTCTATCAATAACCAATCAGGTTTTCGATAACAATGTGTTCCATATTTTCCAAATATTTTGTAACATGGCTTTTTTCAGGCATTTAAAAGTGTCAAAAAGAGTAAAAAAGACCCCCCCCCCCCACAAACACACATAACATAATAATTCTCAAATTTACGCGATGTAAAACTGGATAAGGACCATTTTGATTTTTCCCCCTCCCACGCAAATTGTTTTCCAGATATTTCATTGTTCATCCCTTAAAATTTCATTTTCAATCTTTTGCAGTTATTATTTGTATGTTTTCAAAAAAATATTCTACCCGTCTAATCGAGAATAAGCAATTACTACTGCAATGAACCTTGTTATGAATCGGCAGTAGTGGTCACCCTTTTTAGTCAGACATGTTAGGTTTGTATATCTTGGGTCTACTTTCCATTATAGTTTGATATTAATACTTTTGTGACTGACTGAAATAGAAATAACTACTGAATATTTTTTTTCGAAAAGGAAAGTGACTTCTCTTCAACTTCAGAAAAATTTTGGTAATTCTGTTTTTTTATTCTAGGTTCGATTGGGAGAAGATACTTTGAGATAAAAATGCCGGCAGAGGCTAAGCGGCTTTTCCCGAATACGAATTATTAAAAACAGTTTAATTTTTTCCCTGCACAAGCCCGACTCTTCATTTCAGATAATTTCCGCCGGCATTCTTCCGCACTTTTTCGTTCGTCTGCTCTAATCGCTGCCCCTTCGACGGTAATATTTAATTTTTAATCCGGCCGTATTCAAATGCAACGCTGCCATATCCCCACTGGGTTCCTCAGCCCCTCGTACAGTCCTAATGGGAATACGATTTATATCCTGGCTGCAGCTTATTTTACATTTATGCTAAATAACCGTTGTACGTGCGCTACTGCTTGTAAGTTCTCCTTCGCAAATGTAAGTATTAAAAAATTGCGGTAGCGACGCGACAGGACGCTACCATTTTTCTAATTACCACTTTACAGCTCCTCTCGACAAGAAATGAAATTAATAAATAAATTGGACTATAACATTATTTTTAGAGTTAAGATGAATTTTTTCTTAATTGAAGTAGATACCAGAAAATGAAAAATAGAAGTTAGTATCAGTGCTGAGAAGTAACTAGTTTCTTTTAACCTGTTACTTTTTTTGGTAACGTTACTTCTGTAATTAGATGATGAATTGGTAATTAGTTACATTTTTTTCACTAACAGTAACTATCAAAATCGCTACTCTTTAGTTACTTTTGGAATATTTTTTGAAAGTCTTTATGATGACAATCAATCAATTTTATTGCTTTTCAACTGTTTTTCATTAATACTTTTCAAACTATGGTGGCCAGTTCTTCAAAAATTCCTCAATACAGCAAAAATCAGATTAAACCATGAAGGGTTAGATGGAACGACTTTTGAAAAGCTGTTGATGGTAAAAATAAGAAAAAATAAATAAATAGTGCTGCAATAAACAAATTTACCTGAAAAAATTTCAAAAGTCACCTATTTAAATCAAGGAAGTAACCAAAGTGAATTCAAAGTGATTTCAAATAATTCAACATCTATTCAAAGAGCGAATTCAAAAAACCATAAACCATTCGATGGAACCCATAAAATTCAAGGTGAATCAAAGAAATTCCAGTGAATTAAGAGAAAAAAAAGGTTCCACTGGTTTCAATAAAATTGGATTCAAAATAGAAGAATTCGAGGGAATTTCAAACGGTTTTGTTAAAATTCCTTAAAATTTAAGGTGAATTTAACAAACAGGAAACTAAAAAATACTTTTGAGATACATTAAGTTGCGTGCGGAGAATTGAGTGTATTGAGAAGAATTTATGGGCATTTGAAAAAATTCAGGAGAATTTAGAAGAATTCAAGTGAATTCAGAAGCATTTGAGCTAATTCATGAGAATTCAAGTGAATTCCAATGAATTTAGCGAGAGTTTAGAAAATCAAGAAAATTTAGTGTTCCAGTGAGAACTTCAAATGGAATTCAAATATGATGAATAAACTCGTAAAAAGTAAAAAAGAATTCCAAGGAATTGAGACAAGTTGAACGAATTGGAATGAATTGAACTTAGTGAATTTTGAATGAATTAAGGAAATATAATATAACTTACAAGAATTCAGGATAAATTAATAGAATTCAGGATGGAATTCGATGGAATTCAGGATGGAATTCGATGGAATTCATGATGGAATTCGATGGAATTCAGAATAATTCAAAGAATGTATGGAAGTCGTCCAATTTAGAATGCATAGAGAAAAATTCAAGGGAATTGGAAGGAATTTACTGAACTATTCCTGAATTGGAACTAAGTTTAAACGACTTTCGGATGAGGTGAACAAAATTCAATAAATTCCGTATAATTGAGTGAATATATAAGAATTTGAGTAAATGAAAAAAATCACGTTCAATTTAAAAAATCTTGAGAATATGGAAAAATTGCAAAGAATTTGCGTTGAATAATTAAGAATTCAGGGTGAATTCCAAACGTAAGGAATTTTCGTTTTTCAATTCAGAATATTCCATTGATTTCCGTAAAACTGGGGAATTCAAAAGAATAGGATGAAATAATTACCAAATGAAGATAAAGAAAATTCACAAGAATTCAAGGCGAGTGGAAAAATGTTCCGGATGAATTAAAAAAATAAAATTGCAGAAAATATCGTTCGAATTTAAGCCAAGGAAAATTGTAGAATATGATGAATAACACAAAAAAAAATAAAGATAAATTCCAACGACTTGAGTAAAATTGAAGTGAGCAGAATTCAGACTGAATTAAACAGAATTCAAGCGAATTGAACTCAATTTAAAAAAAACTTAACGGATTAAATAAAATTCTATTGAATTTCAGAAAATGTAAGGAAACGAGAAGAATTCAATAAAAATCATAAAAATTGAAACGAATGGAAAGGAATTCGTAAATTTTACAAAAACTCCTCGAATTCAATAAATTTTGAATGAATTGAGAAATATTTAACGGAATTCAAATGAATTTGATTAGCTGACCAAGAACATAAGATGAGTTTGAGTTTGAGTCAATTACAAAATATTCACAACAAAATTCAATAAGTTGAGTAGAATTAAATGCACTTAGAAGATTTCAAGTGAATTAAGAAAAAATCAGAAGAATTCAGAAGAATTAAAAAGTATTCGTGATAAATTTCTAGGAATTCAGGGTGAATTCCAGATGCATTCGTAAAGTTTATAATATATTGATATGCTAATATATGTGTTAAAATATTTCTTTCCCCAGAGTGATTTTCAGAGAAAATTTAAAATAATTCAAAGAAATCCAAAAAATTTCAAAAATTTCAGAAAGCTCATCCAATTTGGTATGAATCCAAGAAATTGCATAAAATTGAGTTAATTTAGAAGAATTTAAGTGAATGAAAAAAATCCGGGTAAGTCAAGAAAATTAGAAGAAGATGGAAGAACTAAAAAGAATGGTGAAGAAATTATTAAGAATTCAGGGTGAATTCCCAATCACTTAATTGTTTTTTTTAATTAAGAATGTTAAATTCATTTCCGTAAAACTGGGTAATTCAAATAGTAATTCAAAATTATACCAAATCAAGATAAATAAGAAATAATTCAAGCGAACAGGTCGAATTGTATAAAATGGAAAAAAATACATTGAATTCAGAAACTACTATCTATTTTTATTTTAAACAAAATTAGTAAATAAGAATCTAATAGAATCCATGAGAATTCAAGGTGAGCGTAAAAACGTTGAGAATGAATTAAAAAAATTATAATTACAGAAAAGATCATTTGAATTTCAGCAACAAAAATTGTGGTGAATTTAGAAGAATTCAAGGAAATAGAAGCGAATTCGACGAGATTCATACGAAATGATAATAAATAAAAAAGCACTCAAGTGGATAGAATGAAATGGATAAAATTCCGAAAAGATCCTTCGAATTGAAATAAATAAAAGTATACAAATTAGCGAATAAGAGTCTGTTGAAATCCGTAAAAATTAAAGGCGAATTGAAAATATTTCGAAATAATTCAGGAGTATTTGATGGGATTCAAAATAATTCATGGAAATTCAGCAGGATTCAAAGGAA
>CAKNXH010000258.1:43836-61799 GCA_932178445.1 Andricus quercusramuli | reverse complement strand
AAAGTAGGTGAAATTAAGGGTGTGAAAGTAGGGGCAATATGTGAAGTGAGGAGGAATTAGGAAGGCAAAGTAGAGGATGTGAGGGGAAATAGGAGGTATGATTAGAAATTGTGATGTGTAGGGGAGGGACAAAAGATCCTTTGAATTGAAATAAATGAAAGTAAACAAATTAGTGGAGAAGAATCTGTTAAAATCCATTAGGATTAAAGGAGAATTTTGAATGATTCGAAATAATTCAGAAGAATTCGATGGGATTCAAAATAATTCATGGAAATTCAGCAGGATTCAAAGGAATAACAAAAGTTCAATAAACAGTACGTGGAGAGGAAGAGATCATAAGTAGGGGTGATTAGAAAAAATTAGTTTTAAAAAGGGTAGTGAGGAGGAGTGGGGGAAATGAAAGAAGGTGAAATTAGAGGCGTGGAAGTAGGGTAATTTGTGAAGTGAGGGGGAATTAGGAAGGCGAAATAGAGGGTGTGGGGGAAAGTAGGAGAAATTATTGGAAATTGTGATGTATAGGGGAGGGACAAAAGATCCTTTAAATTGAAATAAATGAAAGTAAACAAATTAGTGAATAATAATCTGTTAAAATTCATGAGAGTTAAAGGTGAATTCGAAATAATTCGGAATAGTTCAGAAGAATTCGACGGGATTCAAAATAATACATAGAAATTCAGCAGGATTCAAAGGAATAAAAAATATTTGATAAAATTCAGAAATCATTGGGTCCCCTGTTCAAATGTATCGAAGGAAGTCATTAAACTGATATTTCTATTTCCTAAAGTGACTATAGTGACTATCTTAAAACAGTGTGGAAAGAGGAAGAGATAAGAAGTGGAGGTAATTAGAGAAAATTAGTGTTAAGTATGGGAAGTGAGGAGAAATAAGGAAAAGGAAGGTAGGTGAAATTGGGGGTGTGGAGGTAGGGGTAGTAGATGGAGTGAGGGGGAATTAGGAAGGTGAAGTAGGGGATGTGTGGGAAAGTAGGGGGAATGGTTAGAAATTGTGATGAGTAGGGGAGGGAAAATGGATGCTGGGGAAGGAAAGTAGAGGCAGGAAAGTAGGGGGAAAGTAGGAGGAGGAAAGTAGGGGATGGGGAGTGCCAACTGTAGAAGCGAATAGAGGGAGAAGAAGTGAAGAAAGAATTTGGGGAAAAGAGGGCAAAATTAGAAGTGATGGAAGGGCAAGCAGGTGAATGTAGGGGGTGGGCAGGGGCTGGAAAGTATGGATAGGCGTCCGGCGCCTACCTTGTCTGAATTTTTTGTGATCCAATGGTAATAGTAACAATTTTCTTTCAAAAAGTAACTAACCCATTACTGTTTGGTATCAAAAAGCACGTATGAATGAGAATATTGAATAGAGGAATTCTCTGCCCGGCACGTGGGTCGGTTACCGCGAGTCGAATTGCATTTGCATAAATTGCTGGGAGCCGAGACAATTTGGACTCGTAAACATAATTAATAGGGCGCATTAATTCCGAGATTTTTTTTCGGGGACGAACACATGTTGCCCCGACGGTGCCAACTGTCTCGCAATTTGGCTAAATAATTACTAAACTTGGCCCGCGGAACGCATTTAGCTTCGCGGGGCTCGTCGTGCTAAAGCGGCGCGATAGTTACCGTAGCGGGAATAAATCTTACGGGAGTAGAATGCTTTATACTTTATGCTCTATGGTTTATGAATTATCAGTGGGGAGTGAAAAAAAGGACAAAAAAGAAAAAATAATTTTTTATAGTTTTTCCTCTCTGTTGTGAATGACCAAGGACGAGACAAGGGTGGAGTAGACCGATGCACAGTGGGACGGTTCTGATATCGACTGCAATTCTGAACAGGTTTTGAATTTTTTCTTCATTAATGATCACCAATTAATTCTTGAGAATACTTTTATATATTTTCAAATTTTCGTATTTTTGTGATAATTTATTTCATAATTTTATCGGAAATAATATAAATTTTTAAGATCATTCCAGACTAGATGGAGCAGTCAATTGGAAATTATTCAAATTAATTTTTTTCTGAAAAATGATCTTCACTCGCTCCTTTCGAAGTTGAGTGGTTCGATTCCCAGCAGAGCGAAAGAATACCCTTTTTCAGAAAAAAATTAATCGAAATAATTTTTTATTCATTGCACCATCCATTCTGAAAAGACGTTTCAAATTTCTTATTCTGTACGAAATATTCGTTTAAACAATTGGTATGAAACAATCGTCAACTATGTCGCTTTTGGTGGGAAAAATTTTTTGACTAGAATTTCTGAGAATAATTCAGACAAAATGATTGTTTATATCTAAAAACACTTTATAGTTAACAATTATTATTGTTATCAACAATTTAAAACACGAATATTCGATTTGGATACTTTACTCAAAGTTAGATTTCCTATTTCCCACTAAGCCTTAGAATCATTATTCAAAAAGTGATTTTTGATTATAAAATAAAAAAAAATTCTAATCGTTAATAACAAATTTAATAAAAAAAGATATCTTGAGCTTTTCTTTTTTCGCTGGAATATCGACCATTATATTTTTTGTTGAAAATTCATCATTTTATGTTCAACATTAACTTTTTTGTTGACAACACATATCATCCGGTTGAACATTAGACTTTTTTTGTAAAATTTGCTCCTAAATTTCAAATCTTATTAAGTGAAAATGTAACTATTCTAATTTTTGTTAAAAATTCGTCTTCTTGGTGAGAACCTAATTTTCTTGGTTGGAAATGTAACTGTTTGGTTAAAAATGTATGCATTCTTTTTAAGATTCAACTATTTGATTTGAAGTTTATTCATTTTATTGACAATTTGTCTTTTATAGTAGCAAATTAAACTTCTTCGTTGAAAATTAAATTACTTAATTGAAAATTCAACTTTTTAGTAGCGAGCTCGTTTTTTGGAATAAAAATTCCACACTTTCAGTCAATTTTTTTTTATTGACTGAAGCATCTTTCCTGTTTCAAAATTCAACCCTTATTGAAAATTCGTCTTTGTTATAATATTGTTTTCATTTGAAGTGTCTCGCAACCTATTTAAAAAACTTGAAATTATTGAAAATGATGAAAAACACCATTTTAAGAAATAATTTCTTTGCACGTTTTTTATTATACTAAGAGAGCAAACTTTTAACTAATGTTGAAAATTCATTTCTTAAGTTAAAAATTTAATTAACTAAATTTTATTCACTTAATTTATTCAACGTAGGATAAAGTTTTTTTTTTTTCGCTTGGAAATTTATTTTTTGACCTAAAATATTGAATGTTTGTCAAAAATTCAACTACCTGATTGACAATTCATGTGGTTTGTTAAAAATTCATCTTTTCGATTGAAGAATCAATAATTTTGTTGAAAATTCGTTTTTCTTTCGAAAATTTATTTTCTCAACTTAAAATGTAACTATTTCATTGTTGTTTAAATTCTTGGTTGTTGAAAAATCATTTCCTGGATTGGAAATTTAACTATATTGTTGAAATTCCGTTTTTTGGCTTGAAAATTTAACTATGTTGTTGAAATTTCGTTTTTTGGCTTGAAAATAATTTTCTAAATTAGAATTTAACTGTTCCATCGTTGGTTAAAAATGTATCTTTTTTCGTTGAAATTTTCGGTTCAAAATCATTGTCTTACTTGAAAATTGAACTATTTTGTTGGAAAATCGTTGTTTTTCTATTGAAAATTCATTTTTCAGCTGGCTGAAGATTTATATTTTTTTTAATGAAAATTAAACTACTTGGTTGAAAATTCAAGCATTTTGTTGAAAATGCATCTTTTCAGCGGAAAATTCATATATTTGGTTAAAAATTAATTTTTGGTGGAAAGTTAATCAAGTTTTTTGGAAATAAAACAATTTTTTATAAAGTAACCTTTTCGTGGAGAAGAAAACTATTTTTTCAAACATTCGTTGTTTTCTTTCCAATATTAAATTTTTTAGTTAAAGACTTATTCTCGTTGGAAGATTTTTTTTTTTTTTTTTTTGAAGAAAAAAATTTTAATTTTTTTACATGAATATTTATAATTTTAGTTGAAAATTGCTCTTTTAACTTGAAATTCAACTATTCCCCTTCTGGTGGAAGAATATATTTTTCATTAAAAAATTCATCTACTTGACTGAAAATTCATGTATTTCGTTTAAACTTGACCTTTTTGGTAAAAAATCAATCTTCTTGTTTGAAAATGGATCCTTTGGACGAAAAATGTAACTATTTTGTTGAAAAATCGTTGTTTTCAGTTCAAAATTTATTTCTTGGCTCGCTAAAAAATGGCTGGGAAATGTTATCATCTTTGTTTTGGTTCCTCATAGAACAAGCTATGTAATGGTAACATTCTCTAAAGTTTTTAAATTTATTTGATCAAACCTTCCTTCATTTGAAAATGTCCAATACAATGTTCTGAAAAATTGTCCAAATGTGTGTGTGTGTGTAGATGTCACTTTTTTGTGAACAAGATAATTTGGAAACGATTGCTGATAAATTGATGAAATTCGGATGGCTTATTTTCACCACTAATATCTTGAAACAGACAAAGGATTTCTAAAAATATTTATTGCATTTTGTTTAGCTCTTAATAGTATTTTAGGACTCGGTTTTTTATAGTAAAACTTTTTTCATTAGCATAATTTGAGGTTGATGCAAAAATATAAAAAATTGCTTGTTTCTAGACCAATCGATTGACCTATAATATTGATAGATTTCATCAAAGAGTAGGGAAATTATGGACAACTGTCGTAAAGAAACCATGAAGCTGGGTAAAAGAAAGGGTGCGACAGGACTTTCCCTTTCCTTTTCCAGCTCAAAAATGTATAATTTCTAATTCAAAATATGATTTGTATGATGCCTTCGTATTTAAAAAATTTTCTGAATTATTTTGTAGTTTTGTATTTTATGTAAATTTCTATTTTTACATTGATCAAAAGGAAGAATTTGGTCTGTCCATTATTGAAAAAAATAACTAATGCTTCCTCTATGGGGAAACAAATACATTCGCTAACGGAAAGCAAAGTGCTCGTGAAATCAGCACCATATAATTATAAACACAAAGAAAGTGGCAACACTCAAGATCGAATTCACAGCTAGTTTTACATTTTTTGCATCCGAATCAGTCAAGATTTGTCGACTGTACGTTATTTGAACTAAAAAAGTTATTTTCATCACACCGGGTCCCGTTTACCCCACCTTTGAATACGGATGGCCATACGTATTCGAGTACGGTCGGTATCCTGGGGCAGGACTGCCATCCTAAGCCGGCTTGACTAATTGGCAGCGTTATAATCATGGGTACATGGTTAGGTTGGTATTACCGCGAGTTATAGCCCCGTCCTGAGCCCACCTCCCACCTCTCCCATCCCGCTAGTCACCCAAACCACACCGTCACACATTTGTGCACAAGGGGGCGTTTAATGATCCTACCGTTTACGCAAATTTTCCCATTATGCGACGCGGTTTTGGTCGGCAAACGGGGCGATTCGCGCCGAAACGAGCATCATTTTCTAGTGGTTGGAATCCTACAAAATCGCAATTCTACTGAGGTTAAGGGAAAATAGGGTCAAAATGGTTAGGTCTGTGTCTTTGGGGATGATAATCTGGAAACAATTGTTTGAGCTTAGTAGGCGAACAAAGCAGGATGAATCTAATTGTGCTAATTTTTTTTTTATTTAAGGAAATACTGACTTGTCACCTCCTGAAGAGACAAGTCGACCTGGTTGAAAATAATGATTTATGTCAGAGAAAACGCTTTCTTATTTTTGAACGAAGTCCAGGACTTTCGAACAGGAATAAGAAAGCTTCCGAAGATCAAAATAACTAGACAAATATTCTACAAAATTAACTGGAATGCAATTGTATACAGAATATTGAAGTGCACCAAATTTAGAGAATGAACAATTGAAAGATGAAAAGCTGATTTGAATTTCAGACAATGAATGATTATTCTTCATTCAGTTTCATGCTTTCATTATGCTTCATTCAGTTTCATGTTACCCTACTCTATTTCTTTCAAATTTGATTTGCACTTGAGACTCTTCAGGTAATTGAAACTCCTCATCCAGATATTCATCTTGAACTGAAGGAAGACCTTAATGACGGATCTTAAACGAACCTAATATTATGAGTTCTTACCTCATTGAATCAAACTTTCTGGTTTAGTATTACAAGTTTCACTTAAAAAAACTTCAGACTGGGTAAGAAACAGGTTTGGGGATTCGGAGGATTATTTCCAAATAGGTACCTCAAGAAAACTGGTTTCCCCAAGTCGGTTGGACTTTCCTCTCGTTGATTGGTAACCTTATTTTACGTCCTGCTGATTGATGGAGATGATGGTGGACAATGAGGATTGTCAAGGGTGTTTATTGCTAGAGAGTTAGGCTCAATATCTCCTGTTGGTAATTGAGCGTGATGATGATTAACAATGAGGATTATTTAGAGAATTTTCATGTGTGAGATCTCTTCTTTTTTAGGGGAATCGAAATTTTAATTGACTTCATTTCGATTGAATTTCCGAATCACGAAACAAAAATGATTCTAATTGAGGATCTACTCTTTTATTTCCGAATAGGTTTCTTCAGAAAATTTGTTCATCCAATTCGGTTAGACATTCCCCTAGTTGACTGGTAACTTTATTTCACCTCCTGCTTATTGACCAAGATGATGATTTAGAATGAGGATTGTCGAAAGGATTTCCATGGGTGGGATTTTTACTTTTGGAAGCAAATTTAATTGAGGAGCTTGCTTTCAAAAGGGCATGAATCCACTCTTCAAAATTTTTTGTATCAGTTTCCTCCAAAAAATCTTTCTATCCCATATTAAAAGTGAGTTGAACATTTGCTTTGCTACCAAAAGAGCATGCATCCAGTCTTTGGATAATGAGATAATGAGATAGAGAGATAATGAGAATGCAAACTTCTGGTAATTTGATACGTGGTCTAGGACCAAAACAATGTAGGAACCCAGAAAAATCAATTCTTTTATAAATGCTGTAAAACGTTTTTCTCGATTTCCCAACCAAAACCATAAGTGGATATGTGCCCTTTTGAAAGTAAGCTCCTCAATTCTGATTGATTTCAGTTCGATTGAATTTCCAAAGCACGAAACGAAACTGATTCTAATTGAGGATCTACTCTGTTATCTCCGAATAGGTTCCTCCAGAAAACTTGTTCATCCAAGTTGGTTCGACATTCCTCTCGTTGACTGGTAACTTCATTTCACCTCCGGCTAATTGATCATATTGATGGTTGACAGTGAGGATTGTCGAAGGTGTTTATTGCTCGAGATTTAGACCTGATTTCTCGTGCTGGTAGTTGAGCGTGATGATGATTAACAATGAGGATTCTCTAGAGAATTTTCATGTGTGAGATCTCTTCTCTTTCAGAGAAATTTAAATTTTGATTGACTTCAGTTCGATTGAATTTCCAAGGCATGAAACAAAACTGGTTCTAATTGAGGATCTATTTTGTTATTTTCAAAAAGGTTCCTTCAGAAAATTTGTTCATCCAAGTCGGTTAGACATTCCTCTCGTTGGCTGGTAACTTCATTCCATCTCCGGCTGATTGATCAAGGAAATGGTTGATAATGAGGATTGTCAAAGGTGTTTATTGCTCGAGAGTTAGACCTGATTTCTCCTGTTGGTAATTGAGCGTGAATTTGATTAACAATGAGGATTGTCAAGAGAATTTTCATGTGTAAGATCTCTTCTTTCTTAGGGGCATCGAAATTTTAACTGACTTCAGTTCGATTGAATTTCCAAAGCACCAAACGGAATTTGTTTACAATGAAAATTTTCGAAAGGATTTCCATGGGTGGGATTTTGACTTTTTGAAGGAAATCGCAATTCTGATTGATTTCAGTTCGATTGAACTTCCAAAGCACGAAACGAAACTTATTCTAATTGAGGATCTACTCTGTTATTTCCGAATAGGTTCCTTCATAAAACTTGTTCTTCCAAGTCAGCTAGATATTCCTCTAGTTGACTGGTAACTTTATTTCACCTCCTGCTAATTGCCCAAGATGATGGTTGACAATGAGGATTGAGAAATGTGTTTATGTTTAGACAGGTAGGATCAGTTTCTCCTGCTGGTAGTTGATCGTGATGATGGTTGACATTGAGGACTGTCAAAGGATTTTTAAGAGTGAGGTCTTGACTTTTCAAAGAAAATTGCAATTCTAATTGACTTCAGTTCGACCGAATTTCGAAAGCAAAACACGAATCTGATTCGAACTGAGGATTCATTGGATCATTTCAAAAAAGGTTCCTCCAGGAAACTTTTTTTCCAAGGCCGTTCGAGTTTCCTTTCGTTAACTGGTACCTTCATTTCACCTCCTAATTAACCGAGATGATGGTTGACCATGAGGATAGTCGAAGGTATTTATGGCTTGACAGGTGAGCTCAGTTCCTCCTGCTGGTAGTTGGGCGTGATGATGGTTGACAGTAACGATTGTCAATAGGATTTTTAAGGATAAGGTCTTCACCTTGTTTAAGGGTATCAAAATCTTAATCCACTTCAGTTCGAATGAATTTCCATGGCACAACACAAAACTGATTCTAATTTTATAATAATTAATTTTATCTCAAAAAGACCTTCTTCTGCTTCGTAGCGAGTCAAGCCACAGAACTTCTGATTTCCGTTTAGGTGGTTTCCCATTAAGCCACTGGAGAGATCAAGAGAAAAAACCTATCTTAGAAATACACGAATTATTAAGCTAGATCGTACAAATGAAATTTTTCAAGAAATCTATATTATCATTAGAGAATAACAAAAGAAATTTCAACATCTTTCCCAGACTATTTGAAGCTATCAATTAAAAATTATTCCAATTGATTTTTTCTGAAAAGTAATGATCAGTAATAATGATAATTCCTGCAAGAAGGCTTCTTCTCTCGAATTCTTTAGTAGTTTATTGGGAAAGCACCTGAACAGAAATCAAAGGTTTCTTCTTTAAGACAAAAGAAACAAAAAAGTCCCACTTAATTCATTTTCTTAATTTTTGGAAGCTCCAAATAATTTTTCTAAGAACTTTTCTAGCAAAGTCTTCATTCATAATTCATCCTTTTAAAAATCTTTACAATGGCTGATAGAATTTTCGTCCCAAGAAAGTACTGCTGAAATGGGACTGCAGTACCAAAAAAGGTCAAAATGTGTCCCGTTCCACCAGAGTTTTTCTAGTAGAAAAGTATCGGGAAGGTCTCACTTCATTTTATTTTGAAAATTTTACTAATCCTTAATTGCTTTTGGGAGTATTATGTGCCAATATACAATATTAGTTTTCGAACAGAAAATAAAAGCAAAATCAGATACTTAAGGAACATATTGAAGAAGACATGGAATTAACGTCCAAATTCATTATCAAAATATTGTAAATTAGAAATGAACTACACTGCCCATCTACATTAGACAAATAACTAATTATTTCAAAAACTAACCAGGACTCAATCCCAGTTTTAAATTGAAAAAAGGAAAAAATAGCACAATCAAATACAAGAAGAACATATCACTGAAGAGGACATGATACCAAAAACTAATTTTATTGTTTACATACTGAAAACTGAAAAAGGGTAACATTTTTCATTGCAAATAAGCAAGTAATTATCAGTTTAACAATTAAACAAATATTCAATTATTATTTTTGGACAAAAAAAAAAGGAAATAATAAGAAAATCAATTACTTGAAGAATTTAAGAAGACATGGCACCAAGATCCAATTTATATGTAGAAATATTTTCAATTGAAGCTTTACCGAACAGCTCATCCTAATTAAGACTTTAATCACTCATTGAAATATAACAAAAATTCATGGTAATAATAACGTGAAGATGAATATAAGATAGGGACAATTCGTTTCAGCAGACTCTTTCGAGGAGTACGATCTGAGACCGCATAATCATCGAAGTGCTAGGTGATTTCCCTTCAAGCAAGAAAGAATATCTGCCAGTACTAGGAGCAAAAATGTAAAATTCGTCCGAAAAATACAATTTTTCAGGTACGCATGTCAGCAGACAATCTCATTCATCTCCTCAAACGTCATCGGTGCATTACAGACCATCCTGGGAATATCGAGAACGATATCCTACAGTGCGGAAATCTCACTATCCATGGAATATACCGAGGATATGAATAAAACCTGATTATTTCAAAAACTCATTCTCTTCCAATTGAATTGAAAATTAAAATAAGGACTAGAGACAATTTTTAATTACTAATATATGCAGGTATACATTTTTATTATTGTTCCCATTTTTCTACATGATATAAGAACTTGGAAGTTAAACCTAATTATGTTGGCTTTTTTGCCTCTTCATGCAATCTGGAACAGGTATTGTAATTTTCAATCATTCTGGAGGCTCTATTGCTGAAAAATCTAGCGATTCCGAAAAATGATATTATCAGAGAATACTAATCTGCCTTCATCCACTTTATTTATTTTAAGGAATGAATAAAGCGTCATTATTGTATAGACGTCATCAAAAATATTAAATGCAGCAATCATTTATCATCTAAGTTTATACGAAATTCTAACATAAAATACATAAAATTAAAATTTATATGCATGACAAATATGGCATATATATTCCTGAAAATGTTTACACAAGACCTTTCTTCACAGAATCAGTTTCACGAAGTATATTTAAAACAAATGAATAATAAAACAAAGATCAAATAAAGTCAATAGTCATTATGCCCTTCAATAAAGCATTTCATTTTTGTTATCTTTGTTTAAATTTTTATACATCAGGCAAAAGCCAGGATAAAAGATTGAATGATAAAAGAACATGGGTAATAAATCTAGCAAATATGGAAAATTTTGATATTTGAGATCAATAATCATCCTTATTCCACTTTATTTATTTCAATGAATAAATACAGCGTTTTTTATGAAAGTCATAAAAGATCGTATGTATAACAGTCATTTATCGTGTCAGTTCACATTTAATTCTTACAAAATCGGATTTTTTTTTCAATTACTGTTTCTACTCAGGAAATATGAAGACTTTTACTAAAATTCTACTCCTCACGCTTTTCGGGTTTCTGCATTCAAAAAGTGAGTATAATTTAATATTAAAGTTCATTCTTATGGTAAAAATAACATGATTTCTTTGAGTCTAAGCATGCTTTTTTCCAGAATTATGATCAAAATTATCATTATCAATTGTAATTGTAGCTATGTTAATATTATTAAATATTTCTTATTACGTGAAATCTTGATCTATTTCGAGAACTATTTATTGTTCGTAAGAACAATGATTCTGAACAAAATAAAACACTTTGAAAGTTTGCTTCAATGTATGGCTAGTTCTTTGAGAATAGTGGGGGTTTAAATTTTACATCAGCTAATGCTAGAATAACATTTTTTTTCCAATTATAGTTATAAATGAACAAATTTCAACAGTATCTTTTCAGAAAGAACCCTTAGAGCTGAAAAATAACGCCCCAGGGAATGTTTAAATTGTGTTATGAAAGGGAGCACTTTTCGTATGAAATTTCACATTTATGAATAATCTCTTCGTCAAGATTCCCAGTGTTAAGAAACCAATTTATACGTAGAAATATTTTCAATTGGAGTTTTACCGAACAGCTCATCCTAATTAAGACTTTAATCACTCATTGAAATATAAAAAAAATTCATGGTAATAATAACGTGAAGATGAATATAAGATAGGGACAATTCGTTTCAGCAGACTCTTTCGAGGAGTACGATCTGAGACCGCACAATCATCGAAGTGCTAGGTGATTTCCCTTCATGCAAGAAAGTATATCTGTCAGTACTAGGAGCAAAAATGTAAAATTCATCCCAAAAACACAATTTTTTAGTAACGGATGTCTGCAAACAATCTCATTTATGTCCTCAAACGTCATCGGTGCATTACAGATCATCCTGGGAATATCGAAAGCGATGTCCTACAGTGCGGAAATGATGTGTTATAAAAGGGAGCCCTTTTCGTATGAAATTTCACATTTATGTTTATGAATAATTTTTTTCGTGAAGATTCACAGTGTTAAGAAACACGTTTTAAAAGAATATCAAGAGACAAAAAAATATTTTCACACTTAATAATTCGAAGCTGAACCATTTCAAACTTGTGTTCTCTAAGATCATATACTTTTAGACTTGCGCATACAGACACTTGATATACAATTTAAGAATAATAATAATAATTTGATTAATTCGATTCAGTAAAAAATGTTTCTGAAGAAATTCTTAATTTCGTAATTATAATATTTGCATTCATGCCAAATTTCGTTCACGTATCAAAAGATCTTATCTGTCTACATACATTTGTTGAGACTTTTATTTGCTTATCTGTAGAAGATAACGTACGAAGTCTTTGCGACGCTCATTTTCAACAAACAATTGCAAAACCTGCCAAATAAAGACATATTTCGTCATACTTGGAGTCTTCCACAATTAGAAATAATTAAAATTAAAATAGTTTTATTGTTAAAATCATGAATTCAATATTATTTATATCTTAAAAATTTACATTTCCAATTCTTTTTGGTTCAAAAAGGAAGAACAAGCTGGTTAACCAGCATTGCATGACCTTCTAAATCCATTTCTAATAGGGCTTATAATATTTATTTTATTTATTTATTTTGAGCTTAACTACACAAAATAGAGGAAAAAGCTTTGATGAGAAATTATAGCTTTCGAAAAGCACTACCAAATTTCATTGAATTATGTTTTGATAGGACTTGCAATTTTGAACTGCAATTGAGAATACTATGAAAAAAAATCGAAAATTCAAATTTTAAGCTGAATAACATAAGCTGTGGAAAAAAGATTCAGGGATAAATTAGATAATTCAAAAATTCGCACAAAATTTGTTTCAGACATTTTTTAATAGGAGTTGTGATTTTAGTTCTATTTATGGAAAATAATATTCAATATGCAATGGAAGCAATTTCAGGTGGAAACAGAATTTTATAAGATGTAGAAATGATGTGCTCATATACTAATGAAGTTAGACCATGTAATTTCATTATTGTTGATTATGCTAACCAACATAATGTGACTAATTAATTCATATAATAATAAGCGTCCATTGAATGATTAATTTTCTTAATTTTTTATTGACAACAAATATTTTATGACAACATGGTTCATCTGCTTCCATCCAGTGATTGATTAAAATTCTTAAAAGTTTGAGTTACCTAGAAAAACTTCATAAGTGTTCTTTTTTCCTTACAAAATTAGGTGCAGCTGGAGTTTCAAATTTTCCGCCAAACCACATTGTTGTAACTATGGAGGATGGCTGTACTTTCTATGGAACTCTCGAGGAAATCAATGAATTGGAAGTGCCCCACTGGATGTACCGAGATGCAGTGCATCCTTTGTTCTATTACATTTTCATACGAATAGCGGACCATCATTTCACTTCAACTCTCAGAAAGCAACCTCGAGAGCAACATGAACTTCCTGTTCATGATCCTGCTCGTCACCGTCCGAAAAATTTTCTGGTGCATATAGAAAAAAATGGCCAATTTTATTCAGCAAACTCTTTCAAAGTTTACAATTTAAAAGAGCATGATCATGGACGTGCATTCAGAAATTTTCCAGGCAATTTTCCAGGCAATTTTCCAGTTAACGATCACGTATATCTTACAGTGCCACGGGACCGTGTGTATATGGCACCATTAAAATATTGTTCATAAGCAAAGGATATCGGAGGGAGATCCTACAGTGCGGAAATTGCAGATATATAATAATCTTGCCAATTATTTACATTAAATTCCATAAGTAAATGAAATTATCATTCAATAATGAAATTATTTATATATTGCATTAAATAATGAAAAATAATAATAAAATATAATAAATAATAAAATTATTATGTTCTGAAGATTTTGCACAATTTATTGTGTTAGGATTTATAAAGTATACTAGGAGATACATCTTGCAAGAGTCAATCACGAGTATATGATCATTCCATTATTTCTTTAATAAAAAATACTGAAAAAGTTTGTATATTAGCAGTAGTTTGTTAACTCAAGATTCAGAGTTTATATTTCAAGCAAGAAAGATGAAATTTATGCTCACAACAAAATAATTTTGAAATCAAAAAGACATCTTTTCAACAAATAAAGATTTTTCGCTCAAGAAAGAAATAAAAGTTTATCTAAATTGTTGAACCTTCAAGCCAAAAAACGAATTTTCTAAACAAAAATTGAATTTTCGAACACGAAATATGACTTTTCAGAACGAAGTATCTACGGAAAAATAAGTTTCTTCGAAAAAAAATTCGTCTTTTTCAATCCAAAAAGACGAATTTTTCTAACAAAAAAGGATGAATTTCTGACAAAATGGTTGAATTCTCTACCAAATAATGCATTTCTATCCAAGAAATATGAGATGGGTACTAGTAAAACAAATGAATTTTTAATAAAAAGCGACACATTTTTTTGAAAATTGATGTTTCGTTCAGCAAAGATTCCAGTTACTTTTTCAACACCAAAATATAGATTTTGAACAAAACGTAAATTTTCTACAGATGAATTAAAAAAAAAAAAATTAAAGAAAAAATGTTGCATTTTCATCAAGAAAAGATTGCAGTTCTCTTTACAACATAAAAATATTAAATTCGATGAAAAAGCGAATTTTCTAATAAATAGTTGAATTTTAAACAAAGCAGCAGAATTTTCAATCAAAAAGTATGACTTTTCAACAATGTTGTTGAATATTAAACCAAACAATTTCATTTTTATTCAAAAAATATGTGATTTTTACTAATGAAGGTGAGTTTTAAAACAAAAAAAAAACTTGAAAAAAGAGTTGAATTTTCAAACAAGTTGTTGCATTTTTATCCAAAAACAATGACAATCCGGCTGAAACAGGTGAATTTTCAAATCAAAGAGACACATTTTCAGAAAAAAGAGTTTACTTTTTATTTAAAATAATTTGAATTGACTTTTCAATACAAAAATACGAATTTCGAACAAAAAATGAACTGTTAAATTTTCAACAAAACAGTTGCATTTCTATCCGAAAAAGATTCAACATTTTCACTGAAAAAGATGAATTCTCAAATCGAAAAGTCAAATTTTCAGAAAAAAAATGGTTTTCATGCAAAGAAGATTTCAGTATACTTTCCAGCAAAAAAATATAAGGTTTTAACAAAAAGTTACTTTTCTACAAAAAGAGTTGAATTTATAATCCAGAAAGAGGGAATTTTAATAAAACATCTGAACTTGCAGCAAAAAGGATATCTTTTTAGGAAAATTTTTCAATTCTTAACCTGATAATAAAATTTAAAACTACACGAGTGTACAAACAAAATGTCTCGATCCCCCCTTTCCTTTCAGCACTTACGTAATTTAGGTACAATCCCTGAGTGTGATATCAAATTCCAAAGTGAGAATTTAATCATTAATGTTTCAAATATTTAAGAACATTTTTGTTTCAAATTTTTCCAAAATTATCTTCGAACGGTTCAGTGATATTGAGAAACTAACCTATCTAAATTTTACGATTTCCAAATTAATTCACAAATTATTTCTGCTGTGTCAATATACTTATCTTTTTAAATTTTTATCACAAAAATGAGGTTCCTTACCTTCCCCAACTCTCTCCCTTCTTTTATGAAAAAAAATTAACAATAGGTGCTTTTTATATGAAAAATCCATATCAAAAGGCCAACTGACATAATTACGAATCGGAATTAATTTTTTTGAACTTTGTTTTGTGCTTTCTCGAATTATATATTTTAGCTTGATTTGAAATACATCCATGACAAGCAAGGCTTTTTTACTGCTTCATGAAAACTAGAAAGGGTATTGAAAGAAAAAATATTATATTATAATATTATGTTCAACACTATTATATCTAATGTACAGACATTACAGATACAGATGATTGATTTAAAAAAAAATAACAATGTGAAAACTAGTGAAAATTCTGTTTAAAATTTCTTAATCTACCAGAAAATTTATTTTTCTCCTTTTTGAAAGTTTCCAAAATTTTGAAAAGTATATAACTTTTCTAATTTCCATCGGAATCAAAAATTTAATTAAGATAATTTTCAAGTTTTTCACCCATCTGAAACGATTGGACAAATCCTTCAAAAGTTGGCGTGGCTACAACATTCAGGTAACCATATAGACAGACGTACATACATACAGACAGACAGACTTACAGACAGACAGACAGACATACAGAAAGACATACAGACATACAGAAAGACAGACAGACATACAGACAAACAGACACCGAACAAATTTTATGATTTTTGGACTCTGTGAGTGCCGGAACGTAAAGATCCGTTAAAAACCAGAGATCGAAAATTTGGACGATTAAATTACACTCTCATGAATGAGGATGTAAAAATGAGAGGGGAACGGTCATAGCTAGATAGAAGACCTTCGCTCTGAAAATTGCAGATGATTCTAGAGATTTTGGCAGATTCACCGAAAAAACTTGAACAAATATTGAAATGCTTAGAAGGATGCATATGTGACAAATTGGAAGTCAACGTCAAGAAATCAAATATTATGAGCTTCAGGAATAGAGGCAGGAAAAAGAATGCAACAGGAGAGTGAAAGTTCAGGAGATAAAAATAGGAGATGGTAGAGAAAGTTACATACTTGAAATACTGGTTTACATCAGCAGGGATACACAGAACACATGTTGTTAAAATGGTAGGAAAAATGCAAAAAGCATCAAATGCAGCATGGGGAGTCTTGGAAAGAGCAAAAATAGGAAGTCTGTGCAGAAGATTCTACATCATGAATGTCTTAGTTAACTCAGGATGGCTATATGGAATAGAAGTCTGGGGGTGGTAAAAATGGGATAGGAAAGGGTTCTAGGATGGTAAATGAAGATGGTGATGGGATTGGACAGAAACACATCAGATTACATCTGGAAGATGAAATCTTGCAGATTCAGTCTTGGAATCGAAGCAAGGAAAGGTGGTCTAAAGCATCTTACTAATGTTCTGAACATGGAAGATGAAAGACTTCCAAAGATATTTCTTGAGAAGGAAACAAGGAATTTGAAAATCAAAAATCCATCAAACTGGGATGAAAGATTCAAAATAGCTTCCAATGTACCAGAGATTGGTGGAACACTTGGATTTATATGGAAAGGGGCGAGGGAGCAGGAAATAGCTAAAAATTCAGAATGATTCAGATGATGATGATATCAGAACTATATTTTGGTATTATTTTAAACTTTATGTGGTTGTTTATTTGAATTCTACATCCATGCCAAAACGTGATCAATATCTAATAAAAGATTTGTTTGATAATGAAAATTAAATGTAGCTATTATTGTTAGGGCAAAAAGACTTTCATATAATATGAGGAGAGTGGTTTTGGAATGTGACGACTATTGTAAAAACCTAAGAAAAGGTGTGCTTGCAAAAAATAAATTCTATTCCATTCTATTTCAAAAACAAGAAGATATGCTGTTTCCCAAAAATTCATTTTCGTATTTTCTCAAACTGTCTTTCTCAGCTTGCTCGAAAAATACTTCCTACATTCAAGAAACTTTTGCTTGTGAAAAACGCGAAAAAAATTAGAAACTTATTTCTAGTATATTAATAATTATAGTATAAAAGCCTTAAGTATGTCAATCAATTTTTCCATCATTTCCGATAATTGTTCCAATCTCGATTTCCATAATTTATTCCTTTTTATGCATATCATAAATTTTGGATTAAGGTTGAATAAATATGCAATTAATGAAAAAAATTTATCATTCGAGTTTTATTACGCCTTCTAAACACAGTAAATCCCAAGAATAAATTTTATCTTAAAATCGGATAAAATCGCTGCAGCACGTTTATCTACTCAAAGATAAAATTTATCTGACGAAAGATAAAATTTATCTTCGCGAAAGATAAATTTTGTTCACGAAAATATTTATGTCAAATGCGAGAGCCTATGTAACTTGAAAAGAGCGACTAGGCTCTTCGCAGATATTTTTAAAATCTATTTGCCCTTATTAGAAACAACACTTTATTCAAATGATTCAAACCAAAAAACCATTAACCT
>CAKNXH010000258.1:0-39464 GCA_932178445.1 Andricus quercusramuli | reverse complement strand
GGTAAATTTCCGACAAGAAAGTTAATTTTCGACCAAATTTGGACTTTAGTCCAAATCCGGACTTTCTACCAAAATACTGAAATTTCTTACAGAACACATGAATTTTCAACCAAGTGGTTCAATTTTCACACGAAAATGTTAATTTCTAACAAAAAAGTTAATTAGCAACCAAATAGTTGAACTTTATACAATTTTCAAACCAAGAAGACGAATTTTTAACAAAAGATTCCAATTTTGAACAAAAAAGTAACTTTTCAACCATAAAAGTTTAATTTCCGACGAGAAAGTTAATTTTTGACCAAATTCGGACTGTCTACCAACATACTGAAATTTGTTACAAAATACATGAATTTCCAACCAAATGACTGAATTTTCACATGGCAATGTTAATTGTTAACAAAAAAGTTAATTTTCATCCAAATAGTTGAACTTTCTACCATTTTCGAACCAAGAAGGCAAATTTTGAACAAAAGATTCCAATTTTGAACAAAAAAGTAACTTTTCAACCAAACAGGTTGAATTTCCGACGAGAAAGTTAATTTTTGACCAAATTCGGACTTTATAACAAAATACTGAAATTTGTTACAAAGTACATGAATTTCTAACCAAATGGTTGAGTTTTCACATGGAAATGTTTATTTTCAACAAAAAACTTAATGTTCATGCAAATAGTTGAACTTTCTACCATTTTCGAACCCAGAAGACAAGAAAGTCAAGAAAGTTAATTTTTGACCAAATTCGGATTTTCTACCAAAATACTGAAATTTGTTACAAAATACATGAATTTCCAACCAAATGGTTGAATTTTCAGATGAAAATGTTAATTTTTAAGAAAAAAGTTAATTTTGAACAAAAACCATAATTTTGAACAAAAAAGTTAATTTTCATCCAAATAGTTGAACTTTCTAGCATTTTCAAACCAATATGACGAATAATTTTAGAAAGAGTTAAATTTTTAACAAAAAACTAATTTTTTAACCAAATAGTTGAATTTACTCAGCATTTTAAAACCAAAAAGACGAATTTTCTACAAAAAATTAAAATTTCCGACATGAAAGTTAATTTTTGACCAAATTCAGACTTTCACCAAAATAACTAAACTTTCTTACAAAATAAATAAATTTCCAACCAAATAGTTTAATTTCCACATGAAAATATTAATTTTCAAAAAAAGAGTTAATTTTCATCGAAATATTTGAAGTTTTTACCATTTTTAAACCAAGAAGACGATCTATCAACAAAAGAGTTAAATTTTCAACAAAAAAGTAACTTTTCAACCAAATAGTTGAACTTTCTACCATTTTCGAACCAAGAAGACAAATTTTTGACAAGAGATTCCAATTTTTAACAAAAAAGTAACTTTTCAACCAAAAAGGTTAAATTTCCGACGAGAAAGTTAATTTTTGACCAAATTCGGACTTTCTACCAAAATACGGAAATTTGTTACAAAATACATGAATTTCCAACCAAATGGTTGAATTTACACATGGAAATGTTAATTTTTAACAAAAAACTTAATTTTCATCCAAATTGTTGAACTTTCTACCATTTTCGAACCAAGAAGACAAGAAAGTCAAGAAATTTTTTTTTGACCAAATTCGGACTTTCTATAAAATACTGAAATTTGTTACAAAATACATGAATTTCCAACCAAATGGTTGAATTTTCACATGAAAATGTTAATATTTAACAAAAAAGTTAATTTCGAACAAAAACGATAATTTTGAACAAAAAAGTTAATTTTCATCCAAATAGTTGAATTTTCTACCATTTTCAAACCAAGATGACGAGTCATTAACAAAAAATTTTAGTTCCCGACATGAAAGTTAATCTTTTTTTGTTGAAAATGAAAATTTTCAACAAAAAACTTACTTTTCAACCAGATAAAACAGTTGAATTTTCAACAAAATACATGAATTTTCAATTAAAATAGATGAATTCTGAACGAAAAATGTAACAGTTGATATTATTTAAATCGAACAATATTTTCATTTGAAATCGAACACAGTTGATTTCAACCAAAAAGAGACGAATTTTCATTAAAATAGCTGAATTGTCAATCACTTTTATTTTCAAATGGAAAAGTACAAAGTAACTTCAAAGTAATTAAAATAAAATTTCCAAGAAACTGGAAAAATCTCAACTAAATGACGCTAGAAGTTGCTTTTTTAAAAAGTGACGAAATTCCCCTAAAAGTTAGCGTATTTAATTTTTTATCTTTGTTTACATTTTCATTGATAAGATCTAGAAACGAGAATAGGAACTCAAAAGATAAGGAAATTGATACGTAAAAAATCCAGCAAATATGGAGAACGGTTAGATTTGATCTCAATAAAATTTCTCCTTACACTCTATTTATTTTGAAGAACAAACAAAACGAAGTTATTGGTTGTAAGCCATAAAAGTCAGTATATATAGCAGCCATTTATCATTTCAGTTTACACGAAATTCTCGAAAAATCAGATTTCTGTTCTTTATCATCATATCTACTCAGACACCATGAAGGTTTTAGTTGGAATTGTACTCATTTCGTTTGTTGGTTTGCTGCGTTTTGAACGTGAGTGTGATATGATATTTAAATTAATAATGGTAAATAGGACACATAGCTAAAATTTCGAAAAAACTATTTCCGAGGAAAACCAGTTTTTACAGCTTTTTATTTGCTCATCCGTAGTAGACTACGCATGAAGAATAATAGACACTTATCTTCAACAAACAATTGTAAAGCCTATACCGAATAGAGACATAATTTTTTATTCGTGGAATTTTCCACACTTGAATATCGTTAAATTTGAAATAATTTTATCTTTGAAACCTTTAATTGAATTTTGTTCATATTTAGAAAAAACCATACATTTAGCTAGTATTGTCCAGAATGAAAATTCTTCTTGTAACAAATTATTGAAAATTTAAATTACTAGCGTGAACAAATTCATAAATATAAATTTTTTCTTGAAAAATTAGTTGCAGGTGGATTTTCCAAAACTCTTACAAACCACATTGTTGTAACGATGCGGGATGGCTCAACTTCTTATGGAACTCTCGTGGAACGCCCGGCATTAGAAATACCCTTCTGGATGTACTGTGATGAAATCCACCCAATGCTCTATTTCATTTTTATACGAATTGAGGACCGTCATTTTGCTACAGTACTCAACAAGAAAATTGCTGATAATAGTCCAGCTGAAAGTGGTCCTCTGAACGTTCAGATAAATATAGGAACTGGCCAAAGTTATTTAGCGGACACTTTCCAAGTGTACAACGTCAAAGAGCATGTTCGTTGCAGTGCATACGGAAACTTCCCAGGAAACTTTCCAGCCAATAACCAGATATATGTATCAGTGCCACGAGATCAGGTGTATAGTTCAGTTTTACAGAACCATTTATAAGTGAGGGATATGGACAGGCAGCCCTTGGTATATCGATAAGAATATCCTACAGTGCAGAAGCCTCGCTATCAATGCAATATTTCAAGGATATCGCAAGATATCTTGAGAATTCCTCATTATTGTCACTAATCTGCATGCAAGGGATGTCCTAAAAATGTAGATATATCTCAATTTACAAGTAATGTATATTTAATCCCATTAGTAAATAAAATCATCATACAGCAATGTCAGAGTGTTTCTTCTGAAGATTTTGTACAAAGTACGAAAGGATACTTTATACTTCTATATGCATTTGATCAAATCGATCAGCGATAATCCAACCTGAAATTTGGTATATCTTGTTTTATCGTGAATGTATACCAACTATGTTATCCTTCCTGACATTCCCATCCATCATTTCATAACCATGACGTCATGCTATAAGACTCAATTTTAATAGAAGTACGAAACATGAATAAACTTTGACTGTACAGATCATAGCCAATATTGAATGACATAATATTAATGTCAATAATCAATTAATGTTGATACGCAAAAGAGAAATTAAAATTTAGTAATTATGTGGTTCAATATTGTGATCATATTAATCATTTTAGAACGTCAAAACTAATGAACAAATATCTTTATCAAAACATCCAAATAATTTCATTTTATATTTTCATGAAAACTATAATTATAATTAACATCTAAACTAATTTCAAAATAAATTAAAACATATTTACGTATAATTGTGAGAATGAAATTAAAATACTCATTCCTAAACAGCACGACATTTTCAAAAAAATATATAGTTGAAACAGAGATATGTTGAACATAAATGAAGTTTCGTCATACGAATCAAATCAACTAATCAACTAATATTCAATTAGTCATTTTACAACATAAGAAGCAATAAAGGAGTATCCCTATTGAAACATTAAACTTATATTTATTTTATATTTTCCAAGGAATTGTCATTGTTATTCACCTTTTAAACTCATTTCAAAAAATTAAAACCTAATTATAAAAATTGAATTCAGATACTCATTTCGCAATATCATGAAAACTTAAAAAATTACATAATTGTAATAGTGGTATTTTGAAAATAAATAAACCTTTATCATACAAATCATAAACAATATTTAAATACATAACCTTGAAGTACATAATTAATTCATGTGCGTAGATATTAAGAAATTGAAAATCAATCTTTATGTCATTTAATATTATGAAAAAAATTAATCATCAGAAACATTTCAAAACTCATTTAACTCTCATAGGTGCATTTTAGATATGAATAAACTCTTATTATACCAATTATATTCGATATTAGATTAAAAACCTTGAAATGAATAATAAATTTATGGTACTCAATCTAATTGAAATTCAATGTTCCCGGCCTGCCCCCTTGCAGAGGTGGACAGGTAGGGGTCTCGAAGGAGGTGCCTTAACGGGGACTTTGGAACACCAGGTCGAATCACATAGTAGGTAGACCCGCCCCTTGCAAGCGGGGCTCTGTGAGGGGTGTTTCTTCTTTTCCTGTCTTCTCGTGGGACAGAAATGTTACCCGATAATCAAAAAAAAAAAAAAAACACACACCATGAGGGATCCGCTTCGGGTCCCTCTCCCAAACCACCGCCAAAAGTGGGAGGCTCCATAGGGGGCAACCCACCAGAGGCGGTGCGAAATAGTGAAGATGATGGAGCCCTTCCGGGTGACCCAACTGGGATCCGCAGAGGTCCCAGAAGCGTCCGGAGATGCCCCGAAGTAGCCTCTTAATGACTGAGACGGGAATCTTCATTACGCAGAATTATTTAAACCACAGCAAAGGCGCCTCGGCGGTTCTAGCCGGACGCAGATCTGTGGTGCAGACAAGCATCGCCACGCAAAAAAAAAACGCCAAGGGCATGCATAAGCGTCAAGGGTATGGACGCGATCTTGGTGCCTAAATTCTGCTCCAGAGATCTCACCGTTGATAAGGTGAGACTTAGAAGCAGTAGCGGAGAAAGGATAGAGGTATTTATTGCCTGGGCTTACTTTCCTGGCGATGCCGAGTGAACTCCGCCTCCCAGAGAGGTGTAGGGAAGCACAAACATGAATGACAGAGGGAGAGATTTAATTGAATACATAGCAGGCACAGAGCTGGAGATTCTGAATCGAGGTGATACTCCCACATTCCAGACTAAAAACCGGAGTGAGTTTCTCAATTTGACTCTATGCTCAGGTGCACTGAGGAGCCGGGTAGTGGATTGGAGAGTCTCCGATGAGGAGTCTCGTTCGGACCACAAACAAATCGTGTTCCGATTAACCCTAGGAAAACCGGTGGCTTCTAATATCAGAAACCCCAGAAATATACTTTGAGACTCATATACAGAGGAACACGAAGGGAGGCTTGCAGAATTCCCCACAAGTTATGGTACCATTGATGAGTTGGAGCACGCCGCGGATTTTCTGCGAAGGGCTTTGAGAACATCATATGAGAACAATTGCTCTACGAGCAAAATCAAGTCTAGGAAGAGAGCAGAATGGTGAAACACCCACCTGGAGAGACTCCGGAAAAATACAAGAATGTTATACAGCAGGGCAAATAGAACTAAATTGCCTTCCGACTGGGACATCTATAAGACGGCCCAGTGCGAATACAGTAAAAATATAATAAAGTATAATCAGGAAGATTGAAGTGGCTTCTACGAGGAATCAGAAAACATTCCGGAAACAGCGAAGCTCCAAAACATCCTAGCGAAAAATCCGGAAGCTCGTCTCGGGCTCATGAGGCTCGATAATGGTGAGTTTGCCGAAGATAAAGAAGCAACGCTGAATCACCTGATGGAAGTTCACTTCCCGGGTTTTCAGCGAATCCGAACCGACCAAGAGGTGAAAGACCGGGGCCAGGGGGTGGAGAGGGCCGATTGGAGTTTCGACGTTAAGGTCACTGATTACAAGAAGGTGGAATGGGCCGTAGGGTCCTTTTGCCCCTCTAAATCACCAGGGGCGTATGGCATTTATGGTGCGCTTTTACAAAAAGGCATGGATTTGGTCGCCTTCATACCTAAACCTGGTAGGAAGGGTTACACTGCTGCCAAAGATTTCCGACCAATCAGCCTAACATCTTTTATCCTGAAGACGCTAGAGAAGCTGGTCGAGAGATACATTAGGGATTAGGTTCTTTTGGCCTCCCCGCTTCAAAGAGGGCAGCATGCTTTCCAGGCAAGCTGCACGGTAGAAACTGCACTTCATGCTGTTGTAGCAAAATTGGAGCAGCAATTGGAACTAAAGGGGTATGCTGTGGGCGCTTTCTTGGATATAGAGGGTGCTTTCAGCAATACTCCTCCAGAAGTCATCTGTTGAGAGGCTTTGAGATGTGGCGTGCCAGACCAGCTAGTATGCTGGATAGGAAGCATGCTAGGCTGAAGAAGAGTCAAAACCAGATGGGGTGAAGGGCTCGTAAGGGAGATTGCTCAGCGGGGTTGCCCACGGGGGGGTCTTGTCGCCCCTCCTGTGGTGCCTTGTAGTGGACAGCCTCCTTCGAAGGCTGAATAAAGAAGGGTAATATACCCAAGGATATGCGGACGACTTTGTAATACTAGTTATGGGGTCTCATTTGGAAACGTTGATGGGTCTTATAAGGTCGGCGCTGCGCATCGTAGAGCTCTGGTCCGATAGCTCAGGGTTCTCGGTAAATCCCGAAAAGACCAGACTGGTAATTTTCACAAGGAATTATAATGTTTCGAAAGCTGGCGCTTCTGTATTCTGTGGTGGGAAGCTGAAGTTTTCAGATTCAGTTAGATATCTGGGAGTAATCCTAGATAGAAAGCTGAGCTGTGCAAAGCACCTGGAGACTCAATGCAGGAAAATTTTTCATGACTTTTTGATGTGCAGGGGAGCCTTTGGGCTGAAGTGGGGGCTAGGGCCTAAAATGCTTGCATAGCTCTACTCTGCTGTCTTGAAACCCAGGCTCCAACACGCGAGCGTGCTCTGGTGGCCACGAGCTGAATTGAAACAATGCAGGACAGGCTATGCGGCGATACGATTCATGCTCTGTGAGGAACCCCTACATGTTGCGATAACCGCCAGTGCGGCCCACCGGATGGCCGCCTGGCAAAAGCAAACACATGGACTCTGGGGACTAAACACACTATACTCCCGAGTGATATCAGTCCACTGCCGGAAAGAAAATGCTGGAAAGAAAATGGGCGACACGCTACTGTCTTTCAAGTGGAGGTCCTGGCCGTCCTTCGCTGTGGTGAAACACTAATAGAGGAAAACGCTGCTGGTAGACAGATCATGATCTGTTCGGACTGCGAAGCGACACTAACTGCAAAAGGGAAACCAGACATAACATCAGAACTGGTTTGGGAGTGCAAGAAGGCATTAAGCCAACTTGCAGAAAGAAACAAAGTGGCTCTCATATTGGTCCCTGGTCATACAGGGATCAAGGGCAACAAAAAGGCGGATCAGTTGACAAAGTGCGGCCCAGCGAGCGATTTCGTAGGACTGGAACCGGTACTGGGGATAGCGTCTTGCAGCGTCGGGATGGCCATCAAAAACTGAATCCGAACAAAACACAGGGAATACTGGGAACGAACCAAGGGTTGCCGTCAGGCGAAATCTATCCTGGGGTATACCTATAGGATGGACAGAGCCAGGGAAATCCTGAGTTTACCCAAGAAGGACATAAGGACAGTAGTACGGACCATGACAGGGCACAATCACTTGAACTATCATATGCACAAAATGGGGTATAGCCCAACGATGTAGTGCAGGAGGTGCAGCAGGGATGAAGAAACATCCCTGAAATGAAAACACCATCAGTGGTCGACATACTGTGATTCGTCAAGAGGACCAGGGTAGACTGCTGAGAGTAAATAACTAAGGGTGAGACACAATAGGCTTTATAGCCTGAGCGCCAGGGGAATTCTTCATGGACTTCTCGCTCGTATTGAAACTAACTAACTAACTGATAGAGATAGCTTGAAAAAAGTAAACTTCAATTATACGGAATATATCCAATATTCAGTCACATCACCTTCAAGTAAATAATTAACTAATGTTGCTTGATGAAGAAAATTTGAAATTAAATATATATGTTATTTAATTTCGTCAGAAAATTAATCAGTCAATAATTAATTAATCATTTCATAACACAAGAAGCATTGAAGAATTATTTTAACTGAATCATTAAAATAATTTTCACTTAATATTTTTCTGAAGATTTGAATTAATAATAACCTTTCAAATCAATACCATAAAAAATTGGAACGTATGCACATATAATTTTAAAAATTGAATTTCGGTGAGATTTTTCACTAAAGAAAGAAAGTTTAACTTAAATTATCAAAACTTTAAGCCAAAAGACGAATTTGCTGTACGAAAATTGAATTCACAGAAAAAAGTGATTTCAGCAAAAAATTATTTTCTCAAGAAACTGATGCATTTTTACACAACAAAAATGAAATTTTAAACCAAGAAGATTATTTTTTCTTTATCAAAAAAGGAGAATTTTCAACGATGTAGTTTAACTCAAGTAAAGAAGAATAATTTCCAACCGAAAAGTTGCAATTTAATTTAAAAAAAAAAAGTGATTTTTACCAACGCGGATGAATTTACAAATCATAAAGATGACATGAATAAAAGTTGAATTTTCTGCTAAAAGACATTTGAGTTGACTTTTCACGATCAAAATATGAATTTTCAACCAAGAAATAAGTTTTCACAAAAAAAAAGATTGAATTTAAAATCCAAGAAGACGAATTTTTACCCAAACAGGATGACCTTTTAACTAAATTGCTGAATTCTCCACCCAATACTTGCATTTCAATCCAGAAAAGATCAAAATTCTCTTGAAACAGATGAATTTTCATTTAGAAAGAGAACAAATTCCGAATAATGATTGAATTTTCATCTAGAGAAGATTCCAGCGGACTTATCAAGATTAAAATATGAATTTTTTACCAAAAAATAAGTTTCTGCGAACAAAATTCAATTTTTCATCCAAAAAGACGAATTTTTTCAACCAAGAGGGATAAATTTTAAGGAAGTAGTTGAATTTTCATCTAAGAGAGATGAATAATTCGAACTAAATCCGATGAATTTTCAATACAAAAAAGAGAGATTTTTTTATATGTTGAAGACTTAACCAGAAGAGCTTTCGGTTCATTTTTTAACACGAAAATATGAATTTTAAACAAGTAAATTAAAAAAAATTTTTAAAAAAAGTTTTATTTCCAATCAAACAGTTGCATTTTCATTCAAGAAAGATGGAATATTTATTGTGAAACAGATTAATCGAAAAAAACTTCTAAATGCAATATTTCTACTAAAAAAAGATACAATTTTAAATTAAAAAGACAAATTTTCATAAGAAATGTTTTTCATCAAAAAAAGATTTCAGTTGTCTTTTCAGCAACGAATTATAGTTTTCTCATCAGGATAAAGGTTTTCCCATCGTTTTGCAAAAAAATTTATATCAATTTTTTTCCTACAATAGTAAGTGTAATCAGTTGACCAGTATATTCTATACATACTCTAGATTGGATTGACGCAACAATAAAAAAATCGATTTCTTGAAATCGTCACACGGGATGACCCCCTTAAGTGGCGTAAAATTGTCCATTATCATCTTTTACGTACCAATGCGATCATCGAATTCGGTCATGAGATGGAAAGTAACCCACTAGATAAGTCATACGTACCTGAAACACAAAATGAATAAGATTGATTAGTATGATATTAAGTTCACATTCAGTGTATGCTACATTCAGGTAGCCCTAAAATTGGTCTTTGACTGTTGGGCTCAAGATGTTCAAATAAATAAACAAATAATATTATCTATTAAGTTTCGAGGGTGTCTGCTCTAAAAAAAGTTATTTGACTTAAAAAAAACGCAAACTATTCGTCGACTTTCCCTGATTGAAAACATTCCCTGATATTTCCAGGACTTCCAGGTTTTCTAAGTGAGTAGACACTCTGACGTTTTTAATTTTATTGGGTGTGAATTCTCTAGTCGACGATGCCCTAACTTATGAAAACCATCCATCAATAATTGTACTTAACTATTAAGAAATGTTCTACTTTGATATCTGAATACCAAACATCATATATTCGTTATTCATTGTATTCATGGACAAGCGTCTAAGAATGGCCCTCTTCGACAAAGAATGTGTGGATCTCGAGACAGTAAGGGTACGTGGGTTAGAGTTCAAAGATGGTGAGGTTGTTATGGCAGAGTCAATCACAGACCTGCAACGCATGTAGACTAACTGAATCCAAGCATGAAGAACATGGACCTGAAGATTAATGTGCATAAAACAAAAATTGTGGTGTTCAAAGGAAATGGTGAGAAAACAATGTGCAACATTCTCCTGAATGACCTGAATGGCTCGAAGAAGAAAATATTTGTTTTGAAAGTGTTCGCCCTTCTTCCAGATAATGATACGTTTACAGCACTAAGTTTGCAACGTAATAAGATTCTAAGAAACCTCTAAATAATCTAAAAATATAAATTTTAAGTCATTAAATTGTTTTTCAATTGTTAGACAAATTTCTCAAAAGTTTGAAGATTGATTTCATCTCTTACAAGTCAATAAATATGTCCTGCGCTTTTTTTTAGTTCATGAAAGAGGTTTTTCTAACTTGATTTTTCTAACTCGATTTTGAATTTGTGTTGCACTCTCTAATAATTTTCTTGAGGACTCGGACTTTCTCACATAATTTTTTTTTCAATCGAAAAAAAACTGTTTCGAAGGTCTCTTTTTACAGGCTTGAGATTTTTTTTCTTTGTCATATTTATATACCATGCTGAACAATTTCGAACTTTTTTAGCAAATTACAGTTCTTTTAGTTTGCCAGATTTTTTATGTTAAGACTATTTATCGACTTGAAGTCGCGAATAGTTATTATTTTCCCGGATAAATAATACAGTTGGGGAGTTTCAAGTATAATAATACTCCTTTAATATATTTGGTGATCATTTCCAAAAATTTCATTTCGAAAGCGATTTGGGAGAATTTCTGAATAAGGAACAATACATTTGCACACAAGTCTTATTCATCAGCTCCTGACAAATGAATTATTTATTACCATAAATAATGAGAAAGATATAAATAATACAACATTTATCATTTCAAAAACTGCAAAACTTAGTTATTCCAGAATTTACTGTATTCACATTTTTGATTCCCCAGACTCATTCACTTGTTTTCTAAAGTATTTTTGTTAGTTGAAAAGCCTTGAATACCTTGAAAAAATTATCTTCCTATTGGTGGAGATTTCATAATTGTTCCTGGAAATGAAGTGGTTATTAAACATAAATTATTGCATAAGAAACGTTTATTGAGAGGCAGTAAAGAATTTCGGAGACGATGGCACACCAGAAGTTCTTGAAAAATTAAATTTCTGTTCTTCTTCAGTGTTTCTACTTATGAAATTTACTGTGTTAACATTCGTGATTCCAGACTTATCAGATTTTTTTCTCAATTAAATACCCAAATGATGACTTTCGTAATTGCTGTAGATGTCAAATTTTTTTTTTTTCAAATAAGGTGTCCATTATGAAATCTTCTTCTCGCTTATCGTCAATCCTCTTTTTGTAGCGTTTTGAAATCTCCTTCCCTGAGTTCTCCTTCGGTTTTATAATTCAAGGAAATCCTTTCATTTGTAGTTATTTTTTTTAAATCTACTTCCTTGACTTGTCCTTTGATTTTAGAATTGAAAAAAGTCCTTTTATTTGTAGTTTTTTGAAGTCTCCTTCCTTGAGTTGTCCTTTGGTTTTAGAATTGAAAGAAATCCTTTCATTTGTAATTTTCGGCTAGCCAGCTTTTTCTCTCCTTGTTTTCATCACACACAAGTGTCGTCAATTTTTGTCCAATATCAGAACGAGGTACATCCTGAACTATGCATAATCCCATAAAAATCCAGGTCCACAAAAGAGCCGGTCTACTGAAAACAAACTATTTTGTATTGTTTCATTCGACTGCCTCGATTACAAGTTTTTCGTATTTCTCTTTGAAATTAATTTCCTCTTACCTGGCTCTTATTTCAAATAGCGTATCATTGTCCCTTGATGTACCTTATTCGGCGTCTTCGACGCTTCTGATTCACCATCTACGTAGTTCAATTTTATTTGCCTCACTTGTAGTTCAGCGCCACATTTCCTCATTAAGAAATTTCTTTTCGATTTACCGTCGGTAACTCGACTACTACAATGTTTATAGCGCACCTCTATAGCACTATTCGCAAGGAAGAGATATCGACAGACAATCCCATTTATCTCATTTAATATCCTGTGTGCATTACAGGCTACCCTGGTTATATCGGTAAGGATATCCTGCAGTGCAGAAATTGCTATACCTATTAGATATTTTAAAGATGGATCAGAACACCTTGAGACAATTTCATTAATGCCTCTAATTTATATCCGCAGGATCTCCTGAAAGTATAGATATATCTTTTCCTACAAATTATTTATATTTATTGCTAAAACTAGAGAAATTTATCATTAAAAAATACCATAGTGTTTTTGTTTTCAAATATTTGTCTACAAAGCATAATATTATGCTTTTATGTTGAACTAGAATACACATTGCTCACGATTTGAGCACGGCTCCGTCGTTATGTTGAGGTCCAAGACCTCGACCTCCATGCGTGGGACGAGCTAGCGCACGAAGTGACCAACACGAACTGCCTCCCTAATAGGAGAAGACAGTTTTGCTCTGGCGTCTGCTGCGGGGCCTACCTCTATAAGGATTTCACCCTTCTTTGTCTCTTGGACACACCTGATTTTGACACCAAGGGTGTCCTGTTTAACCTTCTTTTTGAGGTCCTTAAGGACCTCAGCATAGATGAGCCGGCTTTATCAAAACGGCTTTGGGTCGAGCTCTCCTCTGTGGCTCCTTCTTTTTGGTGGATGCGGGTGGAGCTGAAGTTGCCCCTGCGTCATTCCTCTTTGGACTCGAGGAAGCTACTGCGGTAGCGTGCGTCCTCGGCTTCTTCGTCGCTTGTTTGAAGGAGCCAGTCCCAACAGGACTCAGAGTGGGCTCCCTTTCTCGCTAACGCTAATGGGGAGTGGGTGTTTCCATGGTATCTTCAGTTTGAGCATCGTTGTTGTTGGTCTCTTGCTTCGTATTCGCCTTCTTCTTGTATTCGGCAAATTTCTTACCGATGTCCATTCCGACGTACTTTATGGCATCTTGGAGATACCAGTCACCATACGTTATGGCGTCTTCTAGTTCTCTCACTGCACGCCGCGCCTCACCCAATCCATTCCTGACCGGCATGAACATGTTGCGCTTAGTGTCGCACACATCCTGCATCCCCTTCAGCACACACTTCAAATCATCCAGGGCCCTTTGCCTCGAATTCTCCCATCTATCCGCCTCCATATTATCAATCCCAGCCTGCGTCTTTTGACTGGTGTCACGATCTTCCACCACATCGAATTCTCCTTCCATCTCCTCACACACACTTCTATTTAAGTTTTGTTTCGACGCCATCTTGTTTCCACGAGTAGCTAGGGAAGAAGAAGTCTCCACCCGCGCAGAGGCTTAAGATAATGTAGAACAACTTCATTAATGTCACTTTTTCCCTGAAAAGTTAAGTCCAGATGGATATCCAATTTTCCTGAAGACAATATGGTTTTAGCAATGCATGATAATCCCAATTGATGCTGTCCATCTTGGCGATAGAAATCGTCTAAGGAAGAATGGATTTTGCGCCGGTCTGGGTAGAAAGAAAGATGTTGACGGCTAACGCAAAAAGGAAATAGTACTTCCTTTTATCATCAACTCGAGCAATAATGAATAATCTTCTGATTCGCACTTTTAGCCTTATCTTCAATAATCATAAAGATACAAATGCATGCTCCTTGACTTGCTATTCTGCCCCCTCATTCATAATCAGACCCGCTTCCTGGCTACAATGTGATTCTCTATCTACTCCTGACCATAGTTCCAGTCGGTTTTTTAAATTCAAATTTCCGATCACTCTTCCGTCGCACAATTTTCTTTTGGTTTCAGGTACACATAAAATATCTAGCTCCCTTACGTGCATTGATCCTCCTAATCGTCTTTCTTGAAGTTTATACACACCTCTAGCATTTCAAGCACACAGTCTCCATTATCGCATGAAAATTTTTCGGATGTCCACCTTCCGCCAACCTAACTTTCAGTCAAATCTGAGGCTACCCTATTGTTTGTTTCATTTATTATTTAAAGCATATGCACAACTACCAACTTTATGCGAGAAATGTATTTATGAGTAAGAACGATAACCAAACATTCTGCAGTATAGCAATAGATGAGAAAATCTGTACATTACTCCAAATTTCCAAAAATTTCCAAAAATTGACAATGTATGAGAATGTATTTATTAAATCCGAGAGAGTTTCAATTTACAATTAACAAGTTATAGATGTGAATCATTTGAGCTTTTGGTTTCCGAGATCCATGCACAAAAGTACAAAGACCAAGCGCGTAGCGCGAGGTGGATACATTATCAAGCGCAAAGCGTGACAATCGACAGACATCTTTACAGATGAAATAGCAACTTAAGAGATGAAAAAATAATTTTACATTTTTGTCACGGCCCTGTCATTCAATATTGAATAGGTGTGGTCATGTTGACTAATTCAAAAGGTTTTATAAGTGAGAAATCTAGATAATATGGAACAATCAAAAAATAAATAAAGCATCTTATATGACAGGAGTTATAAAACTTTGTATCTATTGTAGTTACTTACCGTCTGAGTTCTTTCACAAACTTCAAAAAAAATCAGATTTCTGTTTTATAATATTTTGTCTATTGAAAAGAAATGATGATTTTCACTGAAATTTGTCTCCTTATGTTTGTGGGTATGCTGCATTTTGAACGTAGGTGTAATAAAATAATAAATTAATATATATAATTAATGTGTGATATATATTCTCCAAAATTCGCGCTTGAAAGCTTACAGTTAAAATTGTTAATTTTGAAGTATTCAGCTTAAACTTTAAAGCATTCTCCTCGATACAACGATATAGGCTATACAGGGCCAGAATTATAGTATTTGGCCTAGAAGTAGACAGTGCATAATGTATTACAAAATAGAAGGTTAACTTCAGATTATGCAATTCAAAACCGCAAAACTGAATAATTTCAAATTTGATCCTACAAAATTATACTATTTCAAATTTGCGCATACAAAATCTTCAGTTAAAAATCTTAGAAAGGTATTAAACAACATTAATAAATTCATTGGTGAAGATGACAAAAATAAAAAATTTTTAAATCCGAAGTAGCTATGTGTGGGACAGTAGTGCATGAGGATCCCGAAAAGTATAATTAATTTGGAATTGATTAATAATAATCGCTCGGATACAATTTTTAAGCCTTGTTATTGCTAATGCGTCAGACATAATAATATCGTCTTACACTGTGAAATATTTAAAAATTTCAAATCGGTAATTTGAACGTATCTATGCAATAGCATTAGTATCATTGTTATTAAGAAACTTTTTGTTTTTCAACTAAGTATGATATTAACATATGCTCACATTCCTAACGAAGCTTCTAGCAAAATAAATTTTGTATCGCTACCAAGATTCGGATTGTTTTTAACAACATGACAAACAATTTTTTAAGATCTACTTGGTCTAATAGTTTCCTATCGAAGTCACACATGTCGCCTCAAGCTACAGATATTCACTATCAGATATTTACATCCTGTACATAAAATCTGGATTATACTACTGAAATCAATTTGAATTTTCTCAAATTTGCTGAAATTCTCTTGAAATTCAAGAGTTCAAATTCTGTTCCGATTATTTCGTGTTATAAACAAATTCGGTGTCTGTTTGACTCAGAGTTTCAAGAGGCATTGAAAAACTACATCAAAAGTAACATTTTCAATTGCATGAGTACGAAGTTAAACTTTTTGACCAGTTATTGTTCATGATTATTAGAAGTTTTAGTTGCCAGTATAGAAAAACTTCATAAATGTCAATTTCTTCTCAAAAAATTAGATGCAGATGGATATCCCAATTTTCCGGCAAACCATATTGTTTTAACTATGCATGATAGCTGCATTTTTGATGGACACATCTCGGGACACCCTCGCAATGAAATACCGATCTGGTTGCACCATGACAGAATACATCCTGATGCGCAACATTCTGCATTTATACGAATAGCGCAGTGTCATTTTCATTCAACTCTCAGCCAGCTAAATGAACTTTTCAAACATGATCCTGCTCACCATACTCCAAGGAACGTTCAGATTAATATTCCTATAATGGGTCAATTTTATACAGCTGACACTTTTCAAGTGTACAATTTATCAGAGCATAATCATTCTAATGGAAACGAACATTTCCCAGGTGATTTCCCACTCGATAACCATATATATGTTTTAGTGCCAGAAGACAATGTGTATTGTGCAGCCTTACAACACCAGCCGTACCGAAAGGATATCGACAGGCAATCTTATTTACTCCCTGGAATACCCAAGACGCGTCGCAGTCTATCGTAGGCATATACCAAGAGATATGTCCTACATTGCAGAAATTTTCATATTTAATATATATTACACGGATATGTCAAGATATCCTGAGAATTTGTTATTAGTGTCTGTAAGTTATATGATATGGATTTCCTTAAAATGGGAATATATTTATCTTGACTTACCAATTGATTATTTGATATATTCGATGGTTCTGTCTAATGCATATCATATGCGCGTTATGTACGATTCTTTTTACATTTGTGTAAGAGATACGGTAAACATATTCATTTTGTTTGTTTAAAAATTAGTTAATAAATTGTTCAAGTCAATTTTAAGTTTCTTCAAAAATTCTTTCTTCACATTTGTGCGCTTCCATACAAAGCTTTCATACATTTCATGTTTGCAATGATTTATTACCTAATCATCCTTTCCTGCAGAAAAAAAATAAAATGTTGACAGTGTAAAAATATTCTTCTGTATCTTTCGAACGGAAATTTATGTTTTTCTGAAAAGATTTATAATCACAATGAAGATCTATATATAATTCTTTTACATAATATTCTATTAAATCGCATAACAACAGCCAACCACTGTAAATTGGCCCATTGTACTTATTTTCCGATGTTTCAAGAATTTGTTGTCATCATGGCTATTATGAGTGACATTTGCACATTTCTCATTTCACTATCTTTAAAATTATGAATTGTTGTAAGTATAGGGCACATTATTGAGTCAATGATAGCCTAACGAATGAAATGAGCACTTTTATAATTGTATGTAACTATTAATAAAACAAACTATTATTGAGATATCAATACGTTTCTTCTTCGCTGTTATCATAGTTGTGCTTGGTATACTCCTTTAAGACAAAAAAGAAAGGACGAGTTCACTCACCTGCCAGTTTTTACCCATGGTTCCGGTTTTATCTAATGAGCTCTGCTTGATTTGAAACTAAGCATAATTACGTATTTTGACTCGGTAATTATGGAACTGGTAGTGTACTCGAAAATTTGATTTCCAAGGTGAAAACACCTCAAGACGGTGTTTTCCACTTTTAAACTATATTTCAATAAATAGTTGCTCGAAAGGAAAAAGTCTTGAATAAAGGTTGTGGCCCTGAAAAAATACTCTTTTATTTTCTTTAAACTTATCGCCTATATCATGAATTTTTCGCGAAAAATGAGATAATGTTCCAACAAGTATATTTTTCCGAAACGCCATTCATTTCGGCATCACCTACTTATTCCCTTGACCAAAAGAAGGTTCTAGATTAGTCTTCAGGGTGCATGTTTTTTTTTCTTTCTGTGTTTGATTGTTTTGTTCGCGTATTTTGAATCTCAATTTTCTTTTAATTTTTGTACTTCAAAATACTTTCCCTTCCCAACATCTCGTAGTGGCCACAAGTCCCACTCCAAACAATTATACACTTTGTACCAACAGTTTCCTTTTTATCTCAAGAAATGGCAAACGTGATGCACTTTGAATACGGCAAAGTCTGCCGGAGCTCGATACTCAACCTATTTAATAAAATAAACAAACAAAAAACAAAAACTTTATAGTTTTTTGGGATTCTGACATTAAAAATCTTTGCGGATACTTTCATCATAATTTTCGTAGCCAGCATCTCAAGAAGGTCTATTTTGGTGATTACTGTCGTTTTGATGAAACGAGTAGTTTCAAAAGATCTGTGCCGAAAAGTGGGGAAAGGTGAAATACTGAGCCCATAGCACAAGGCGAATACATAATGTTATATAAGTAATTATTCCAGTGAATATAGAAATATTTCAGAATAAGATGAGCAATCTTCGTCCTTCCACTTCTTCAACTTTGAAGAATAAATAAAGCGTTTTATCGGACAGAAGTGATAAAACTTGGTATATATAGTAGTTATTTGTCGTGTCAGTAATCTTACAAAATTCTTAAAACAGCAGATTTTTGTTTTATATTATTTCATCAGCTGAGAAAAAAATGGAGATTTTTACTGCAATTTTACTCATTGCGTCCATTGGCTTTCTTCAGTTTAAACGTAAGTGTGACATGATATTAACATCAATATGTATCATAAATATGTGACCAGGGTTGCTGGATTGCAAATTGGGCTACTTTTTTTAGCTCTTCGCAGACTGGGCGCCTAACATATGATCAAATCAGAGGTTTGCTTCACATTGCACAATTTAAAATTTGGAAACCGCAAAACTGACTAATTTCAATCCTGAAGTGGATTTTAAAGAGTATATTAAAGTATAGAGATAGATAGAGATAAATATTGCTAGTGTATAGCAAGTTCATTAATGTACATTCTTTCTTAAAAAAATAGGAGCAGATGGACAACCAAATTTTCCTGAAGACCACATTGTTTTAACAATGCATGATGGCTGTCATAGCTATGGGCATATCGCGGGACGCCTTCCAAATCACATACCCTCATGGTTGCGGCATTACGAAATAGATCCTAATAACAGTTTCGTTTTTATGCGAATCGAGATGTGTCATTTCGTTGCAATCCTTAGCCAGCCATATCCACTTTCCGAACATGATCCTGCTCGTCATACACCAAGCATCGCTCAGATGAATATAGGCAATGGCCAGTTTTATTCAGCTAACTCCTTCCAAGTGTATAATGTATCACAGCATGAGCATCAAAGTGCGAATGAAAATTTTCCAGGCCATTTCCCACGTAACAACCACATATATGTAGCAGTGGCAGGAGACAAGGTGTACAGTGCAGGTTTACAACATCAACCGTACGCAATGGGTATCGACAGGCAATCTTATTTACTTCCTGGAATATCCAAGGCGCGTCGCCGGCTATCCTAGACTTAATATATCGAGAAAGATAATATACGGTGCAGAAGTGCCTATATTCATGAGATATTGCAACTTTATCTCAAAATATCCTGAGAATATTTCAATGAATGTCCTGTAAATGAAGATACATCTCAGTCTTTAAATCATGTATTTTCAATCCTACAAATGAATTATATAAATATTTAACAATATCAAAGTACTTTTTTCGATGATTCTTTGTAAGGTCCTGCGTGAAAAAAGGTTGCATGGCTCAAGCATGGCAAAAAATTTGGAAATATCTGGCTAAAGCATGGGTCACGGCTGAATAATAGCATGGCTAAAGCGTTGCTCTTGTCCGTCTCCCTTGCATAGGTCATGCTAAACACAAATGAATATTCTTAAGAATATGTAAGTGTTAGAGAACATTAGCCCGCGTTGACAATCAAAATCTTAACTTTGCCAATAGCCGACAGATCTCAGAATGGTAAGTGCACTACCCGGAAAATGGCCATTTTTGGGTCGCTGAAGAATTAGAAAGTTTAAAATAGCGGATAGTGGTACCTGATACGAAACGTCGATGGGTCTTTGGTAGAAAGAATTATTGAAAGCACCTAAGAACTAAGATAATAATCATCTTCATCGCTTTCGCTACTTTCTTCATCACTTTCATAGTTCAGCGAATCGCTTTCCTCACTCATACCATTTCTGCCAGTTACATCGTCCTCTTCAATCACTCTGGAAGCCGTTTTCAATTTGAATGTCAAAAAAGGTATATTATACTAGTATACTATAATCCGAAAAGGTTCAAAAATAATTAAGAATGAAATTCATGTAATTATTTTGCGTAAACGTCATTGGTTTTATTAATTTATTCAGAAGTAAACCATTTAATGATTAGATGACCTCAAAGTTATTATACCACAAATAAGGAAGATTAGAAGTTTAATATATTGATTGTAAACTATATTTTTTAGGGCTTCTGAAACTTCTTTCTGTTCATGAATTTTTATTCTTTTGTCTATTAACTCAATAGAAATTTTAGGATCCGTGAGATATATGGCTCTATCAAATACATTTATAATTCGATTCTCTTGCTTGTTTTGTCGTGCATGTGAGATAAAATTCTTCCTGTGTAACTTGTGCCACGATTCGTTTGCGTCTCCAGCAAAATAAGCTACTGGTAATGGAAATTCTCTGGCATTCTCGCACCCGTGCTTCAACAGTTTGTGGACAGTCGTCTACAAAGTAAATTTACAGAAAATGAATTTGTCCACAGTAAATATTCCAACAGAATGCCTACAGCTCATCCAATTCTAATTGTTTTTTACATTTGAATCACAATAAGATTAGTGCTAGAGCGGAAACCGACTCGCAATCAATTTCTGAAAATTAAAAGAATTCAGCTTATAAAAACTATATTCTGCAGTATAATTTCAGATTTAAAGGTGAGTTGAGCACTGAAGAATGACCTTTCAGCGACTTCTTTACATCCCACGTTTGCAAAGTCATTCTATAAGACAAGCGAAGAATGTGCTCATAAATTTTGATTTCCCTGTACAGCAGAATTGTCTGTCAAATTACGAAAATGGTGTGCAGTTCTTAATCACATCGAGCCCCTACTTGTCGCTCTGCTTCCAACAATAGTGTTAAGGCATTCGTCATCAAACAGTGTCTGCCAAATTTTACATTTTACTTGGACTGTTCTACCATTGAACATAGAAAACATGTAAGGCTTAAGCTCTTGATTTTCTGTATTTAATCGATTAAATTCCCGATTAGTTGCTGTCTCATCTTCTTTTTCCAGCGCAATTATGAGAGGTCGACAAAAGTGCACACTCTGAGGTGTTGGTTTTATCCAAGAAAGGTCATCTGACTTACAGTTAACTAATTTTATAATTACCATAGTACTCACAAACAAAGATTGCAAAACATTTGGATTTTAGTTGTTCGGATTTTGACATTTCTGATGGTGATTTACATGCCCTGATGAGCTATCGAAATCCTAAGTGGTAATCAATTCTAAACTGTATAAGTCTCTTTTACCCCAGTTCAAAGAAACAGAATCGCATATTGAGCATATACTGCAGAGGAACGGAAACTTCCGTTTCAGATGACCTGTAATTCGGAGGTTTGCAGGCACTCATTGCTTCTTGAATCTTGTTATAGCACTGATAAATACAACTTTTTCGATCTTTACTATCTTCTGATGAAGCCTTATAACTGCTTTTAATAAATTTGTATTTTAAATAGAACATGGGCCATCTTTCCAGGCGATTTCCGAGCAGATCCCTTGAGCAAGTTAGACTCTCGAATCTGATATTTGAGCCAGATCCCTGCTCCCTCCCCGTGCGGTTAGGGATTGCACGACTGGAGTATACGTTCGGGCCCTGAGGAATTGGAAGGAATGCACTCTCTGGATTGAGCTCTACCTAGAAGTTTAATGGGATATATGCAACGGGATCAATTTTTATGTTTAGTTCTGGCCGTTTGCTAAATAGCAATTAGCCACAATAAAGAAAAAGAAGAAGAACAGTTCAGTTGAACACTAACCATTGAACCAACTATTATACTTATCTATTTTTGATAGAATTAACGCTGCTGTTCTTTCATCTAATTGTGGTTCCGATTGTTCTAATCACCCACCAAGAACTTTGCATATTAGAAAAATATTTTTTAGATAGGGTCAACCTATTTTCATCCCCTTCAGTTCTAAAATTACGAAAAATTTTATAATAATATTGGAAAATCTTAAAAAAGAGTACGGAGGCAATGGATGGATTCTAGAAATGTCGAAAACAATACATGCTGGTAGCAAAGCGAGTGTGAGGGTAAATGGAAAACCGAGTGTCCGGTTCGATATTATTCAAGGTGTTATAAAAGAAGGCGTCATGTTCCCATGGCTATTTAAAATTTCCATGGACAAGTGTCTAAGAATGGCCCTCTTCGACGGAAAAGGTGTAGAACATGGGTCTCAAAATCAACGCGAATAAAAGAAATATGATGATGTTTGAAGAAAAGGGCAATAAAACAATATGAAAAATTATCCCAAACTCATTATCAAAAGTACAAATTCATTAAGAGGACCTGGAAGGGCGATACATAACTCTATATTTATATAGAATATGCTGTACGGTAGCGACACCTGGACCTGCTTTGAAAAGGATAAGAATAAAATGTCGTCATGAACATGAAATTCCTGCTCATGATGTGCTGTTGCACGCTGACAAATAAAGTGAGTAATTGTTGGAGAAAACTTAATCAGAAATAAAATATACGCAGAAGAGATTAGGTTTAGTTCAGAAGAAAATAAATACACTTCGTTTCGACACTTTACTTTATTCTGTAAGATTAACTGAAATGCTGTACGAGACGGACAAACACAGACTAACTTGAAGGATGGCAACAGGCCCCTTAGACCCTTGAATCAGCTGGGACTGAGCAGTCATAGAACCCCTCCCAGTTTTTCAAAAAACGTTACGATATATATAGATATATGAATATACATGAGTGTCGCAAATAGAGTTGTAATTTCAACAGTAATGAGATAATCCTCAAAGTATGCGAGGTAGAGAAAACACTGGTTTACATATATGTATTTTTGGTTGATTGTAAATGTACAGAAAAAAAATTAAATTAAATTAAACAAATACAAATAATACAGTCTTCATTATTTCAGAAAGCGCAAAAATTATTTATTCCAAAAATGACTGTGTACAAATTTGTGAATCCCCAGACTTATCAAATTTTTTTCTATCGTATTTTTCTTGGTTGAAAGGCTTCCAATACCTTGAAAGAATTTCCTTGCTATTGTTGTAGATTTTACAATTGTTTTCAAAACTAAAGTGTGAATTACAAATTAACTATCGCATAAAGAACGTTAACTGAGAGGCAGTGAAGAATTCCGAAGACGATTTAGATTTCCATCACCGTTACAAAAAACGAAAATAAGAAAATTATCATGATACGAATTTTTTACAGAATATTCAACTTTGAAAACTCATGTAACTTTCACTAAATTAGAAAAAAATTGTCATAATAGTGATTTTGTTCAACTGATAAAAGATCATTCAACACACCACAAAACTTATTTCTTATGAAATTTACTGTGTTAAAATTCGTGATTCCAGACATATCAGAGCTTTTTCTCAAGTAAATAGCTGAAAGACTTCTTCCGCCATTGCTGTATATTTCAAAATCGTTACTCGAAATAATGTGTCCATTAAACGCAAAATATCGTATGGAGAACGCTGATTGAAAAGCTGTAAAACATTTCGAGGAGATAATTAATTTCCAACTACATAAGAAGAAATGAAATACACGAAAATAAAGAATAAGGAATTTGTTTGTACAATGTTAATTCAGAATTGAGGCGAAAGGCTATGTAATCACGTGCACGTGTTGCAATCTTTTATAATTCTGAATTTTTTATGGGTAATAAATTAAGCAAATATGAAAAGTTGGTATTGTTAACATAGTCGTTTATCATCCTATTTCATACGAAATTCTTGACAAATCAGCTGTCTGTTCTTCATCATTGTGTTGAGCAGAAAAAAATGAAGATATTCATTAAAATCCTACTCCTTACGTTCGTCGTTTTGCTTGATTCTAAACGTGATTGGAACATTTCATAATAATAATTACATTTATCAGTCATTCCAAAAGTTTTTCAACATCGGTTGCGCTACCAAGTCACCGATTTATCTCGAGTTTTCCTTAATAGTCGAATCAGAACTCTACGTACTTTTTTTAAATTTGTTTTTCCATCAAACGGCCAATTTCCAATTTCGCTATTGCATAATGTTATGGGTATATTTAGCATCTAGGTTATTAGGCAAATTTGTGATTCAACAAAGTAATATGTTAAAATATGCTTCGTAAATGTCAACTTCTTTTTAAAAAAATAGATGCAGATGCATATCCCGATTTTCCGGCAAACCATATTGTTTTAAGTATGCGTGATAGCTGCATTTTTGATGGACACATCTCGGGACACCTTCGCAATGAAATACCGATCTGGTTGCACCATGACGGAATACATCCTGATCCGCAATACTTTACTTTCATGCGAATAGCGCAGCGTCATTTTTGTGCAACTCTCAGCCAGCTAAATGCGCTTCTACAACATGTTCCTGCTCGCCATACTCCAAGGAACGTTCAGATGAATATTCCTATAATGGGTCGATTTTATACAGCTGACACGTTTCAAGTGTACAATCTATCAGAGCATAATCATTGTAATGGAAACAAATATTTCCCAGGTGATTTCCCACCCGATAACCATATATATGTTTTAGTGCCAGAAGACAAGGTGTATAGTGCACCTTTACAACACCAACCGTACCAAGGGCATTTCGACAGGCTATCTTATTTATTTCCTGGAATATCCCAGGTGCCTCGCAGTCTATCGTAAGCATATATCAAGTGTCCTACAGTGTCTCACAGTGTCCTACAGTGCAAATAAATAACATAATTATTCAAGAATATTGCAGTATTTTTATCGTACAGACTAGCGCTTGGCACCCAATTAAGGTATGACAAAGAACATATCAACATCAAATACAGAAGGATGCAAAAAATGTGATTGAAGTTTTTCGAAATTTCAATTTTTTTATACATGTTCTCTATCAATTATAGCATTCTGCACATTATTTTATTTTGACTCAAATGACTCTACAGTCATGTTAAAAAGTGAGCTTCAGGAGAGATAACGAATTTTATTAGATGCTACACTGACATAGTCGTACACTTATCAACTGACGCTTACAGCTTTAATTTACGCGACAGAAGTCATGATACAATATTGAATGAAAATTTAAATTATATATGCAGAGAAGTGAGAATGTCCCTTATCAATTGGTGGACATGTATTATGTCATTTAATGACGATTTCATTGTTTTTTTATTTGCCCACAATTTTACAAATGAAATAGCTACTTGAGGAATGAAGATAATTAATGCACTTTCTGAGTTTACTGTCCTTGTCAGGCAATGTTAGACACGTGTTGTGATTTTTAATAATCATGAAGGTTATGTAAGTCATAAATCCAATGAATATGGGCATTTCTCAGATTACGATCAGCAATCTTTATCCTTTCACTCTGCTATTTACAAGGAATGAATTAAGCGTTTCATATGATAGGTGTCATAAAACTTGGTATATATATAGAAGTCATTTGTGTCAGTAATCTTACAACATTTTCGAAAAATCAGCTTTTTGTTTTCTATTATTTGGTCTGTGGAGAAAAAATGAAGATTTTAGCTGCAATTTTACTCATTGCGTTCATTGGCTTTCTACATTTCAAGCGTAAGTGTGATATAATATTATCATCAATACGTATTATAAATATGCGAACAGGGTTGCCAGAATCGGCCGATATCCCGAGTGTGCGCAATAGTTGAGTTGAGTGACTTGCTCAACGCAATATCTGGCAACCCTGTATACGACATAGGTTTTTAAAAATGTTTACTCATGATAATAATGCTTCACAATTTCAAAAGGAATCAAAAAACTACTTCCAAGATACGTTTTCAATTCCATAAATACATAGCTCATTTTTGAGACCAGTGAATGTTGATAATGTTGAAAGTTCGAATTTCTAGTGTAGAAGATGTTGCTAAATGTCAATCTTTTAAATAAATAAAATGCAGATGGATATTCAAATTTTCCTGCAAACCATATGGTTTTAACAATGCACGATAGCTGTACTTGCCATGGACACATAAGTAGACGCCCTCGAAATGAAATACCCGTCTGGCTGCACTATGACGCAGAACATCCTGGTCTCCATATCGCTTTTATACGAAGGAGAAAAAGTCACTTTGTTGCACTTCTCAACCAGCCACATGTACTTTTCGTACATAATCCTACTCATCATACCCCCAGGAACGTTCAGATAAATATCGAAAATCGCCAATATTATTTAGCTAACGCTTTCCAAATGTACAATGTATCACAGCATAATCATCATAATGGAAACGAATATGTCCCAGGCGATTTTCCACCTGACAACCACATATATGTAGCAGTGCCAGAAGACAAGGTGTATAGTGCAGCATTACAACTCCAACCGTACCGAAGGAATATCGACAGACAATCCTATTTATTTCCTGGAGTTTCTCCAGGGCGTCACAGCATCTCTTAGGCATGTTTCAAGAGATATATTTTAAAGTGCATGAATTCCATAATCATTACGTATTTCTAAGATATTCAAAACATCCTGAGAATATATAATTATTGGCTTCAATTCGTACGCAATGGATGTATTTGTATTTGTATTTGTATTTATTCAGAAAAGTCCCTAGGGCTAAATAACCCTCTAAGGAACAGGATAATACAGGGTCATTACAAATTTGTGCAAGCACTGATCGGTAGAATACTTGATTAATCTTATAATCTAATCTGAAAACTAAATAAAATAAATAAATAGAGTCGAACTCATAATTAGTATCAAATAAGGTATCAGATTAATGCGCAGTAATTAACATTAGGTGATTATTTGGTAGTTCTTGTACATGTTAAGGTAGAAATAAAGAAGGGAACACTGAGCGTAAAAGAAATACTTTGCAAAAGTTAATGGAAACAAAAGAAAATTCGAAGATGAAATGTTTAAGAACTAAATATGAGAGTTTACCAGTGAGTAATTTCAAGAGTTGGGTTAGGAGTATTGTACGAAAATGTGAAGAAGAGATTCTTGAAATAATACAGGGAAGGTGCACTTCTAATATCGTATGTTACTTTAATCCATAGCCGGGCACCCCTTATCTTTGAAGTTGACACTTTCTGTGAAAAGGAATCTTAAGGATTTTATGTCTTTCACGCAGCTTAGACTGTGCTGAAAGGTCCATGTCTAGAAATTGGAATAGGTTGAATAGATACTCAGGAGCTTTGTTTTGAAAAAGAGTGTAGAGCAAATTACCCACAAAGAATTGTCTTCTCTTGGCAACATTAAGTAGACCAGCCCTATGTCTGTATGGACTTATGTGTTCGTATTCAGGCAAATTGTAGATAAAACGGACGCAGGCGTTTAACGCACGCTCGAGCTTTGAATTCAAATCGTCGGACAAATCATCGTATACCAAACAACCGTAGTCGAAGTGGGGAAGGATAAGACTCAACCAAAAGTATCCGAGTAGAGGTAGGTAAAGAGTTCTCATTTCTATATAGTTGCTGTAGTATACTGTATGTTTTCCTCGAGATGCTCTGTACTTGTTCCTTCCAAGACAAGGTACGGTTATGAAAATATCCCAGATCTTCAACTACTTCCGAGGAAGATATAGGAAGATTCTCGATACGAAGTGGTGGAAAAGATGCCAAAGTTTCAAGTGACGGAGATGAAGTAGGTCCATCAACAATTGCCTGAGTTTTGCCTAGGTTATAAGTAAGGCCATTCTCCCAGGCACAGAGGATCACACGTTCAATATCCTCCTGGACTAAAACAAGTAATTGACTTAGCGAAGAAGTTGGGACCACAGTCCGATTCAGACTATCAAGCAGAAAAAGACAAACTCCACCACCCCTTCTCTCGTCTCTGTCTCTTCGAAAGAGCGAATAGTTTTAAATTGCAACGAGGCTAGAGGATACATTGGAAGTTAACGAGGACTCAGAAACAGCTATTATATGGTAGGAACTTGTACTGAAATAATGTTTGAATTTTTGAAAATGTGCCAAGAGAGACTGGGCGTTTACGTGACGAATGCTCAAGGTATCCATAGACAACACAAACCAAAATAAGTAAGAACAATTCAAATTAGAATATCGGCAATGAACACAAGGAAAAAAGATACTAACAGAATAATAAATAATGTCGAAAACAGTGTCGTAGAACCCTAGAAAAATTCTCAACAAAAGTGGACATAATTTCGTAAATCGATATCCGGATATCCAGAGAGCTGCGAATATTGAGATGAAATTAGAACATTTACGGTATCCAAAGTAAACAATTGAGCCTAATAGTATACAATTACTTCCAAAAAGACCAGTATCAACATCGAAAACTACTACTTTAAATATGAGATCATGTTTGCTATCTGAAGATACATATGTACAAGGTATAAAAAACTGAAAAATGTTGAAAATATATTTATAAACGAGCATCGAATAGCCAAACAATAATAATAGCATACCATTGTGTGTATAACCGTAGCGTAGAAAGCCTAATTGCTATTGGAATCGCTCTTCGTGTTGCGGCAGTGACAGCTGAATCCTAGGTGTACCATCATCCTTTCGACAAGAGATCTTCCCTCCGGCAATCAAAAGATATTTTATCTTCTTTTCTCTCCTTAAATTCAACGCAGAAGCGTAGATTCTTCGATTATAGGGCGTCAAAGCCTCATGGATAAAAATGAGACTTTTCTCATTATCTGGCCAGCCAAGATTGGTCGTAGCAAAGTCTCGTACTTTTTTCCTCTGGTCGATTATTTTATCTCTTAAAAACTGTCTGCTAAACTTGGCAACAATGATGAGTGCGAGCAGTGCATTTGATGTTGGGGACTTACGAATGCGATGAACATTCATAATGTCATCCTTAGCGAAGGGAGCATCAAGAGCCTTCGCAACCGATTCTAGGACCGATGGAAGATCCTCGTTCAGCTTCATACGTAACCCGTGAATTTGGAGGGTACTTTGAAGCGCAGCTTGCTCTTGGTAATTGAGGGAGGCTTCAAGTGAGGCGTCCTTCAATTTCAGCGAGTTTGCTTCCGTCTTCATCTGCGTGACCTGATCCGCATTGCTACCAGTAGAACTTTCAAGCAGATTGATTCTGCGAGAATTCTCTGAAACATCGATCTTGATTTCCTGAACCGGAGTGTTAATTTTTGAAATTCACTCAAGCTGCTTGGTTTCAAATTGATTGAGAAGATCTCTAATATGTTGCTGCGCCTGCACGGCCGCTTCCTTAAGCTGTTCCTGCGCCTGTACGGCCGCTTCCCTCTGAGCTTGTAAGACCGCACTGTGAAAAGCCTCAATAGCCTCGATGCATCCAGGCGGCAGGGCCATGGCAGTAACAGGGACGGCAGAAACTGTTGTAGGTAAGGGGTTAGGTACCTGATCCTTACAGACAGGGTCGATACCTCCACTTAGCAACGAGCTTTGATCCAACCCTGAAGAAGTGTCGCTACCATTTGATGATTTGCAGTTCACGCAGATGAAATCGATTAATCCCTTTTTCAGGTCATCAAATGATTTTTTTGATAATCCAACATTGACGCAGACTCAGTGGCTGAACACGCCACACTTAATGCAGGAAAGTGCACCCTGCGATCCTCTGGATATTGTCTTATTACACTCGGGACAAGCACCCATTGCAATACGTATTAACTACGCGAGAACTGTCGACCTCCGAAATTGAAAAACAGTCTTTTAAGCAGCAAAGAGGCCAAAAATCACCAAATGCAACACGAGCACACGTCAAGAACCGAACAGGGCCGCAAAAATTTCCTGTAATTACAGATGCATGTATCCTTGTCTACGAATTAATTATTGTTCACGCTATAAATAAATACAATCATCATAAAACAACATAGATGTAATTCTTCTGAAGGGACTCACGCTTTGCACCCGATAAAAATATGTGCAAAAGGCGAGATTTTCTATATTGTGTTGAACTCTATCCTTATTAAGAAATCTCTAAACGATATTGTCTTCGATTATGACGATTTTCGAGAGTAACGCTTGGTAACGCCTGCTTACTGTTGGTCGCTCATATAATCTCCACTCAAAAGTAGTGTTATTTGTAATTTAATTAAATTTAATTGATTTAATTAGCTGAAAGAGATGTCAATGATTTCCGTGAATGCCAGAACATTTTAAAGGGTTTGAAATATTTCAGGATATTTTAGCAGATTTCGTAATGTTTTAGTGCATTTTAAAATAATATAGGGTATTTCCAAGAGATTTAAACAATTTTAAGGAATTTCAAAAAGGTTTGAAGGATTTGAAAGCTTTTAGAGGTTTCTTGAAGATTCCAAGGATGTTTTATTTGATTTCAGTACTTTAATTGATTTCAGACGATTTGCAATATTCTAGAGTAATTAAAAAGATTGTAAGGCATTTCCGAAATCTTAAAAAAGTCTTAGGTGATATTCAAAGTTTTAAAATGTCGTGACATATTACAAGAAATTTCTAGTGAATCCAAGGAATTTCTTTATTCGATTAGTTTGAAGGAATTACAAAGGACTTAGAATCTTTTAGGGTTCTTATGAATTTTTATTTGATTTTGAAGAGATTCAAAAAATTCCAAGAATTCAAGAAATTCTGAATTGGTTTCAGTAATTGTTTTTAGAGGATTTCAAATATTCTCGAGTATTCAAAAAGAGTCCAAGGCATTTTCAAGAGATTTAAAAAGTTTCAGGGAATTTCGAAAAAGTGTTGAGGACTTGAAAACTTGTAGATTATTCTGAAAGATTCCTAAAAGTTTTGTATTGATTTCAGTAATTGAATTAATTTCATTGGATTGAGAATATTTCAGAGTATTCCAGAAGATTTCAAGGCATTATCGAAAGCATCAAAAAGTTTTTACTTTCAAGTCATTTTAAAATAATCTGAATAAATATTCAAGGAATCGGAAAAGACTCCAATCCATTTCCGAAAGATTTCAATAATTTTGAGGAATTTCAAAAAATGGTAAAGGACTTGAGAACTTTCAGACTACTTTGAAAAATGTCAAGACATTCTCGTAAGCTTTGAAAAGTTTCAAGTGATTTTTGAAAAATCAAAAGGATTTCAATAATTTGAAAGTGTTTCAAAAGGATGGGAAATATTTAAGAGTGGTTTTAAAAATTGCAAGGGATTTTGAAGATTTGAAAAAAATTCAAGGAATTCCAAAATATTTTAAAGGATTTCAACTATCTCAGGGTATTTTGAAAGATCATAGAATCATATTCTTTTAAATTGATTTCAGTAATTCAATGTTATTCATAGGATACGAATTATTTAAAAGTATTTGAGAAGTTTCTAAAGCATTTTCAAGAGATTTGAAAAAATTTGCATGGGCTATTATATCAAAGAGTTTCCTAAAAATATATACTTATGCAAAATCCCATTATTATATCAAAAGTCCTGAGCTACGGATTTGAGAAGTAATTTTTAAGAAATTTTGATCAGATACGCAATAAAATTCACGCACTGTAGTATTTCTTATCTTGATTTCTCATCTCGTGAGACAATGATTCTTCTTGATATGTACTTAAGCATACAAATTAATTCACCAGATACTGGAAGCGTAAATTTCCATCATAATTTCGTCTCTGAAAAATGTTCCGAATCAGTAGAATTTCAAGCTAAAAATATATGTTCATAATATACTTCGTGTACAAGTTACTTGTGTTTTAGAGTGGTTCTCATACTTGATGAAATTATTCATACGTGTTAGTTAAAGCATTAATTTTTATCATGATTTCGTCTTTTACAAATGTTCCCAATTTTTTTAAATTCTAAGTCAGATGTATACGTATATGACATATTTTGTTTAGGACCAAAAAATTCGGAAAGTACAAAATGAGGGTCACTCTAATATATATTTAATACATGGAAGAACATTCATCGGTTGAATATCATCATGCCTTTTTCAATTGAGTATTTGTTAACCTTGTCAATAGATTCTTCAAAAATAATGTAAACCTCAGTGTCAATAATTCAATCCTTCTTGACTAATACGTCAACATTTTTAAATTTCAAGTAGTATTTAATCATCCGTTTAGCCTAAAATCTGGAAGTTATTGTACCATCGTTCACTTAGAACCTGGACATAAATTTGTGAAATTTCTTAGTGTCCATCTGGATGTCCATTAATTTTCTATTTACTCATCTCACTGAAATGTGCCTAGTCCTACGTGACAAAATAGCACTCAAACTTATGCCCACTTAACCAATCAAATTCCAAGATTACCCCCACACTCTATGTCTCCCCACTTATTTGGTAAAAATTCCCACCACCAACTGGTTTTCTTGTTTTGCGAACAGTTCAGTTGAACACTAACATTCCGGATACCGAAAACGAATTGTAACTGGGATAGATTAGTTAACTTATGCTCAGAAACGAGTCTGTCTATTACGAATACTTCGTATAGGCATAACATGATCCATGTGTATACCTGGTACAGAGTTTGAAGCCACATTATGATTGACATTGTTATAGCGGATGAGAGACTGAGAGTGCTAGTAAGGGATACAAGGTTTATGAGAGGTTCTGAATTTGGAACGGATCATACTCTCTTAGTTTTGAAAACAAAACGAGGCCAAGGATGGAGCTGGAAGAAAATTGAAAAGATGAATCAGGCCTGAATCGTGATAGAGAATTTGCAAAAATCGGAAGTGCGAATAGTTGAAGAGAATCATTGTTATGATTGCAGATAAAGTGTGTGACTCTGCGGTTGAAGAAAAAGCAAACGGTGAGACACGGTGGAATGCTGAATGGTGGAATGCTGAATGGTGGAATGATGAATGGTTGAATGATGAGTGATACAATAATGGAAAAGTTTAACAAAAAAACCAGTATGAAGATAAGAGCAGAAAAGCAAAAATGGTAGTTAGGAAGCAAGGGTAAAATCAGACTGGAAGGTGACACAAAAATGCAAAACGGTTTCCAAGGAAGTAAGAAATAATATTGTAAACCGGTAAACGTCAAACAGAAATGAAGAAGTGGTACAGAGTGAGACGGCATTAGGAATAGCATCAGGAATTAGGAATTAGCATTAGGAACTAGGAATAATTAGTATATGATAAGGATGAAGCAAGAGACGTTTATAAAGACTTTATTAAAGAATTATTAGAAGGTGAATCTATGAGACAGTATAAAAGTGACGTAACATAGAAGATGATACATCTGGAAACCAGATCAAAAGAATCTGTGCGTCTGAGATTAGCAATATAATTAAGAACTAGCGGAATGGTCAGGCTGGTTGTGTGCATTGTATAACACCTGGAAAGCCTGAGAGTGGTGGCCAATATTCACGATAAAAGCTGATAAGATAGCCACTTAGAAGATAAGTAAAATTAATTTACTTCATCTACCATGCAATATTGAATACATGTTGTATTTCTAATCATTCTGAACGTTATATGGACAATAAATCTAGTAAATATGGAAATTTCCAGATTGAGATGAGCATTATTCTTTTTCCTACTCTTTCTGTTTTCAAGAATTAATAAAGCGTTTTATTGTACAGGAATCATAAATGTTATTATATATTGCACACATTCATCGTATAAGTGCTTCCACGATCTTTTTGAACAATCAGATTTCTGCGATCACATTCTCTACTGAGAAAAAATGAAGATTGCTAATAAAATGTTACTTCTTACGTTCGTGGGTTTTCTCTATTTTGAAAGTAAGTATAATATCATTTCAAAATCAATATTTATGGTGAATGTGTGATGTGTTTTTTCAATCATTTTGAAGTAAGAGACTAAACTAATTGTGAGAATAAGAACGTTATATCTGACGAGGCTTTAATTTGTTGTAATACATTCGACCTATTTACTATTACAGAATTTTCCGTAAGACTAACCCTTTTCTAGCTTTCTCAAAGCTAGAACAAAAATGAATTTCTTAAAACTGAGGAGTGCATGTTAGCTACGAAAAAATATTATGTCCGTTGGCTTCAAAGTTTCGAAACGCATCAAAAACCATATCTGAAATAATTTTTTCATTTCATACATACATAGTTCATTTTTGTTTCACCAGTAATTGTTTGAAATTGTTGAAAGTGTGAGCTGCTAGTGTAGAGAAAGTTCCTCGAAGTAATTCCTTTATTAAAAAACTAGGTGCAGATGGATATCCCAATTTTCCGGAAAACCACATTGTTTTATCAATGCATGATAGCTGCATTATTAGTGGCCGTATCGAAAGACGTCCTGCAAATCAAATACCCTTCTGGTTGTACTTTGAGGCAATACATCCTGATCTCTATTTCATTTTCATACAAATAGCAGAGCGAAATTTTGCTGCAGTTCTCAACCGACCACATGTACTTTTCAAACATGATCCTGCACGTCATACTCCAAGCAACGTTCAGATAAATATAGGAAATGACCAGTTTTATTCAGCTAACTCCTTCCAAGTGTATAATGTATCACAGTATGAAAATCAAAGTGCAAATGGAAATGCCCCGCTTAACAACCGAATATATATAGCAGTGCCAGGAGACAAGGTGTATAGTGCAGGTTTACAACACCAACCGTACGTAAGGGGTATCGACAGGCATCCTTATTTATTTCCTGGAATGTCCCAGGTGCATCGCAGGCTATCCTAGACACAATATAACAGGAAAGGTGACCTACAGTGTTGAAGTGCCTATATTCATCAGATATTGCAAATGTATTTTGGAATATCCTCAGAATATCTTAACAGTGTTTCTAATTTATATGCAAGTGGTTTCGTGTAAATGAAGATGAATTTTAGTCTATAAAAAATCTATTTTCAATCTCATGAATGAATAATATCATCACCTGACAACAACGTAGTATTTTTATCGGAGGAACTCGCACTTGGGACCCAATTAAAGTATGCCAAGGAACATTTCAAAATCAAACATAGAAGGATGAAAAAATTTGATTAAACATCTTCTGAATTTCAATTTTTTTGTAAATGTTCGTTATAAATTATAGCATTCTATACATTATTTCAGCTTGGCTCAAATGACTCTACAATCTATTTTGAAACATGACGCTTCAGAAGAGATAACGAATTTTATAAGATGCCGCAATGATATACTCGTATGCTAATAAACTCACGCTGCCAGCTGTAATTGTCAGACAAATGAAGTGATATGAGTGAAGAATTTATAAAACGGGACGTATTTTTCCGAAGAATAGAATATACTGAAATTTCTAAAATCAATACTAAAATTGTCGCGAATGCTCTGAAATTCGAATGAAATAAGTTTTCTCAAATCTGTTTTAATTTCTTTATTTTCTTTTGAGTTTTTGAGTCTTTTGAGATAAATGAAGCCCTGTTATGTGAAAATTACCCATTAGAAACTTTGTATGTTTTGTTGAGCAAGCGATTTTATTGATAATACATATAACAGAACTGTTGAAAGGATTTTTATTTCTGGTCATGCAGATACGTATTCTTATTAAAAATCGCACACATACCCTTACACATATCGTCTTTTCAGCCCTTATTGCTTAAGGCTTTTGACTCACAATCTATCTTCAACAAAATAAAACATAAATGTACCAAAAGAATAGCCTGTTCAAAGAAAGATTTGTTGGATTCTACAGTTAAATCACCAAGCAGGATTGGCTGTTTCGCAGTAAGATCTATTCAAGAACATCAGGTTGTTAGCAATTTAATCCTGTGAATACACCTTCTAGAAACGGTTCCCATTACTTTGTTCAAATCTAGTGCATTGATCATTGATGTGTTAGAATGCACCTTCAGGAGACGACGAACTTCATCAAAGATACGATTTCTAATTATATAAACTCGAAAGCACAGATTTCCTTTCGATATGTATATTTTCTTCTTAATATAAGTGTGCGTTCGAGCTTCTTCAGGGATCATAGTTGAATTCGTCGTGGAAAAGCAGAGGAAATGATTTTTTTGAGTTGCAAGGGTACGCTGAATAGAAAGTTGAACGCGTTGAACATCAGGAATTTCATCATTTGATTCGAGATTAATTTCAAACGTTGGCTCATTATTAATTGATTCATGTCCGAAAGAAGACGCATTTTTCTCGTCGAAATTAGAGGCATTTTTTAGGTTTTTTTGTAACTAGAGAGTCGAGAACTATGGCAGAAAATTTCATCAACAACTCTTATTCGGTTTCGTGAAAGAGAAAAATCATTTGGTTGCATTTTTTATTATCTTTGTTATGCCTCTCCTTTTAATCACAGAAGCGTAGCTACTAGCATATTTGACAATTATCTTAAGCTCAAACATTTTTAAATGAAAAATGAGGTGTTTCAAAGCACAAGTATGTAGTGCAATTAATACTGCTTGCATATGGTAATGTGGTTTTGTTTGAAACAAGTGGGTAACGGATTCAGAAAGTTAGGATCGTGGTAGGCAGTAAGATGCCATAAGAATATTCGACAATCTGCTTGAAAGAAGTGAATGGCGAAATCAGAAAGTTATTGTGGTAGGCAGTAAGATGCCGTAATAGTATTTGGAAATATGATCAAAACAAGTGAATAATGGACTCATAAATTTTGTCTCTCACCTAGCCATGAGATGCCACGAAAACATTTGACAGTCAGCTCAAAACAAATGAATGGCGGATCCAGAAAGTTAGTATCGTGGCAGGCAGTAAAATTCCCTGAGAATATTTGACAATCTGTTCAAAACAAGTGACTGGCAGATGAAGAATGTTTGTGTCGCGGCTAGCAATAAGATACCATAGAAACATTCGACAATAAACACGAAACAAGTGAATAGCGGATCCAAAAATTTAGTATCCTGGCAAGCAGTAAGATGTCATGAAAACATTTGACAATCATTCCAATGGGCTTTAAAAAATGAAGCGTAAACCGGACATGCTATGGTTTAGAGCATCACTTCCGTGAGTATGGAAATTCAAGAAATAGCATAACGTTGTTTCGCAAAAATCACAAAACTTATATTTGCGTCATCTTTACGTGAAACTAAGGACACAGAACATGAATGCGATGTTTTTAAAAATAATGTTGAACCAACAATTCTGAAGTATTGGTAAAGCAACATTTTCAATCGCGATCAAAGTGGCTTTTTTTTTGCAATTACACAGTGGAAGAACTTTGAGCTTCCAACGAACAAAAACTGTGAAAAATGTTGTTGAATCGGTTCCCTCCACCACGCATAGCTCAACGAATTTGTTTTGCTTGCTAAACAAAATACAAAAAGTTTTTTGGGGGTAGTTTTTGCATAACAAGGGTTTGTTTTGAACATAAGAACAAGTGTCATCATTAACAAATCATTTATTGATAATACTAGAGGCGTGAATGAAACAGAATTCAGGGTTTGTTTTGAATATCACTTATGATTCTTAATAGAATAAAATATCAAAAAAAGATGTTCGCAGCAACAAAGTCGAAAATCTCAAACTATATGTCATATGGCGAAGCATTCCAGGGGTAGATTTTCTCAATTATGATACTCTAGACAGTAAGTGCTTTCACAACTCAAACTAGTATTCTGACACATCATCAATTAGAACAATTTTGTATAAAAACAGTTAAGAGCAATTTTACCTCCTAAAACAGTGAAAGACTCAAAAATATAGGAGTGTCATTTCAACCTCAAACTTTAACGATTGCCAAATTTTTTTTTCATATTTGGAATCCTCTTTCCACCAACCTGAACGCCCGCGTGTGTGTGGATATATCGCGTAGGATATCCTACAGTGCAACACATTTGTTGTTAATTAGATAATGCATAACATGACATCTCAATTCGAACGTGAATATCTAATCATTTCATTTAATTTATAATAAGTCGCGGAGCTAAATGTTTTAATAATTAGTTTAATTTCTTTGTTCCTAAGCTTTGATTAAGGCAAATATCGCAGATATATCATGTTTCTTTGTATCAATACGTCTGTCGTCGTTCTCATTGTTCTCGTAGATGTCCTTGGCATACTTTTTCAATCAGTAAGAAGGGAGGATGAATCCACTAACCAGAAATTTTTAACCAATGTTCTAGTTTTATTAATCGAAAATGCTTTTTGACAAATACAACATTTCATTTTGCCGTGAAACTAGGCGCGATATGGAAAAAATTTCAAGAACCAGAAATTTTGATCTCATAAGGATCTAAAAATTTGTCTTACAATATATAATTCTACATTTCAAAAAGGACTATAAATTTCCCTTCCACTTTGTTTGTTTTAAGGAATAAACAAAGCGTTTCATATGATAAGATCCATAAAAGTTGGTAAATATAGCAGTTATTTGTCGTGTCAGTTCTTCTAAAAAATTCTTCAAATATCAGATTCTTGTTTCCCATTATTTTATTCACTGGAAAAAATGAAGATTTTTACTGCATTTTCACTCCTCACGTTCATTATCTTTCTGCATTTTAAACGTAAGTTCAAAATGATATCAATATCAATATGTATTATAAGTATGCAACGTACGTTTTTAAAAATGCTTACATATGAGCTTACATTTAGAATTTTTGGTTCTCTTCTAAGCTCCTCGAGGGCTAATTTCAATTCTGAACTTGACCCTAAAAAGTAGAATAAAGTATAAAGCATATTATTACATCCTTGCTATTGCATCGAAAATACACTACAATGGAACGTTTTCAATTTTATGAATATATAGCTCATTTTTAGCACCAGTGAATCTTGAAAATGTTGGAAGTTTGCGTTGCTAGCATAGAAAAACTACCAATTTTTCATTTTTTCTTATCAAATCAAATGCAGATGGATATGCCAATTTTCCTGCAAATCATATGGTGCTAACAATGCACGATGGCTGTATTTGCAATGGACACATCTTGGGATTTCCTTCAACTCAAGTACCCGACTGGTTGCACTATAACGCAGAACATCCTGATATCTACATCGTTTTTATACGAATGAAGAAGTGTCACTCTGTTGCAATTCTCAACCAGCCACATGTGCTTTCCAAACACGATCCTGCTCATCATAGTCCAAGGAACGTTCAGTTAAATATAAAGAATGGCCAATATTATTCAGCTGACTCTTTCCAAGCGTACAATGTATCACAGCATAATCATCATAATGGAAATGAATATTTTCCAGGTGATTTCCCACTCGACGATCACATATATGTAGCCGTGCCAGAAGACAAGGTGTATAGTGCAGTTTTACAACACCAGCCGTACCAAAGGCATGTCGACAGGCAATCTTATTTATTTCCTGGAGTATGTCAATTGCGTCATTAGCTATCC
>CAKNXH010000257.1:18290-60882 GCA_932178445.1 Andricus quercusramuli | reverse complement strand
CCGCGCCGTCCTTCCGCATTCTTCAGCTTCCTTTTCCACCATCCTTCTCTATCCCTCCCATCCTTTCTCATCATTTTACTCAATTTCCGTCCTTGCTCACTATACTACTCTTTCCCTATCCTTCACTCTCTTTTCATCATTTCTCCTCCTTCCCTCGCAACCTCCTCTATCAACATTTCCTTGCCACCCCTTGCCACGTTCTTCACTACGCCCTTCTTTCTCTTTCTTTCTCTTCTTTTGCACCATCCTTTGTCTTCCCTTCCTCTTCTCTTATTAACTCTATTCCATACCACTATTTCTTTACATTACTTAACCATTGCTACCTACTTATTCACTCCACTTCTTCTTATTTGCCTAACTTCTTCACCATCCTTTTCACCCCGCTCTTCCTTCCTATCTCCCCCTTCCTCCTTTCCGACGATTTCCCACCAATCCATACCCACCCCTCCCTACCACACTCCTCCCAGCAAAAAAGGGCGACGGACGGGCTCACTCTCAACCGAAACTATGAAAAATGTTTGTGTTCGTTCAGAATTGAAAAATTGAGCTATAAAACTAGAAACTATAAAAAATAAAGTTTAAAAAACTTTTCAATCGCCCTTTCGCAATTGAATTTTTTCTTCCCATCGCTCTTTATCAATTGTTGATTTTTCACTTATTTCGAAAACAAAAGAGCAGAATTGTAGGAAATGTGTTCCTGGAAACGGTGAGCGCCAGTAAGGAAAAAATTCATTATCCAAAACGATTGGTAAAATAATTACTTCTTGTAAGTCTAAAACTCTATTTAATACAAATAATAGTTTTTTTTTTTCATAACAAGCAACTGATAATATAATCTTTATCTCCTTGCATTTTCTATTAGCTGCCTCCTTTCTTTTCATGAACCTTCAATCCCTTCCCTGCCCTCTCTAACATCCCCTCCCCAACTTTTCCACAATCCCATCCTGTCCCTTCCTTTCCCACTATCTTTCTCCACCACTCCCCTCATTCACTATTATTCCCCTCCTGCCACACCATCCCTCCCCCACCCCTTCCAAGATTATTATCATAGTGTTCAAACTTACTTTAAAAATTGATGACAGCCACAAGGGCAAGAAGCAGAGTTCCAAGAGAGATCTTCATTTCTTTTGCCAGATTCCATGAAAGATGACTAATAAATCTGGATTATTTCCACCTCTATATATATACCTGATAGATTCATTAGACTGAGGAAATATTCCAATGGGTGTAGCCTACGTGGCAGAAGCAGTAGAAGATCTTATCAGCCCGAACAAACAGTCGAAATCGAAAACAGCGCTTAATTGACCTTTGTCTCTGTCCTACTAACACCCGGAAAAATTTGTCAGTCAATGTTTGCCTGGAAATTTTGAAAGATATCTAAATTTTAAGATGTACTAAATTGGTGAAATAACAGAAATTTTAAAAATGTATTGGAAGAGGAGAAATTAAAACTTGGTGAGATTATTATTATTATTATATTAACATCAAAGAGAAAATCTCGCTAAGTTTGATGTTCTTCAACTTTCAGTAGTCTCTAAAATGCTGTTATTTCATTAATTCAATACATTTTAAAATTCATTTATCTTTTAAAATTATTTTAATTTTTCAATTTAGTTCGTTGAAAAACATTTGAGAGCTGAATTTCTAAGCTATAAAATCGAATTTAGAAAAAAACTGTTGAACTTTCAACCCGACAAGAAGAATTTTCTACCAAGAAACATGATTTTTCAACCTATTAGTTAAACATTTTGGAAAAAATTTCACTATTTTTGGGTTACAATTCTTCCAGAAAGTTTTTTTTACAATTCAGAATAGTAGTGATTTGAAAAAATTCCCTATACAAAGTCAGAATCATCCGGAGTAAGGATTTTGATCTGAAGAATTCCAGGCTTTAAATTCAAATTGGTCTTATTTTAGAACACTTCTTGTTACAATTCACATTTATTTTTTCTTTCTTTTCATTTCCTGTTTCCTGTTTTGAAGAATTCCTCATTTCATGTCTGAATTATAAATTTTTCTTACATTCGAAATGAAAACTTTTTTTTTTAAATCCCACCTTCCAAGACAAAATCATTGTAATTCTTTGGAAAAATTTCTTGTTTCAGATTCAAATTAAAATTCTTTTTCGAAAATTCCCTGTGTCCGATCAAAATAACAAATCATACAGATAATTCCCCGTTCTTATTCTATTCATTATTATTATTTTTTTTTTAGAATATTTACTTGCAATCAAGAATCATAATTCTCTTGAGAAATCTAAAGTTCCAAGACAAAATTAAGGTAATTCTTCAAAAAGATTCCCTGTTTGAGATCTGAATGATAATTATTTTCTGAAAATTCCCTATTCAAGTCAGAATTATCAACCGATGAGAAAATTCCCTTTTATTAATAACAATAGTAGATATTTTACGAAATTCCAAATTTTGATCAGAAATATAATTTTTTTATTCAAAAATGCACTGATTTACACAAGAATCAGAATTTTTCTCGAAAATTTCACGTTTCAAAATCAATACGTTATCTTTAGAAAAATCTTTAGAAAAACTTCTTATTTCAGATATGAATTAAAATTGTTTTAAGAAAATTCCTTCATAATAGTCAGCATCATATTTTTTTTAGGAAATTCCCCTTGTTAGTCAAAATTGTGATTATTTTTGAAAATTCCTTATTCTAGAATTCAATTAATTTTTTTTACAAAAATGCCCTGTTCCAACTCAGAATTGTCATTATTTTCTAAAATTTCCTTTTCAATTTCCTGTAGAGCATTTTTCGACAACTATTAAGGCCGTTTAAAAATATTTTTCAATTTTCTCTTGAAATTTATTTTGGGAAATAAAAAATCAGTTAACTGGAAGTTTTCCAGGAATCTCAAAAAACCTTTTTTGAAAGTCTTACAAACTTTCAAGATACCTGAAAAATTTCGTTGTTTAATTTTCAAGGAATTTTCATTGAAAATGTTTCTATGAATCTTGAGAAATTTTTTTTTTCTGGAACCATTTGAAAGTTCTCAAGAAGATTCTTGTTTTGATTATTTCAATTCATTTTTTAATGCTTTGACCTGTTTACTGAGTAGAAATTTGGTTACACTTTTCCAGTAAATAATGTAATACAGCATCAGAAATTTCAAGATATTTCGAAGAATTTTTTAAAAACTTTACAAAATTACTGTTGACATAATTTCTCCTTCTATTATTCTAATTATGCTCGGTGAAAGGAATTTTCTACAAAAAATATGATTCTGAGTTGGTACATTGAGTTTTTCAAAAGCATTACAATCGTCGCTTGAAACGAGAGATTTTTGAAGAGAATTATGATTCTGATTGGCAGCAGGAAATTTTCGAAAAATAATTCTACTAAATATGATTCTGACTATGAATATGAAATTTTCTTAGAAAAATTGTAATTCATATCCAAAATTAGGAGTTTTGCTAAAGAATTAGAGTTTTAGCTTGGAACAGGGGAATTTGGAATGAATATGTAATTTTGAGTTGTGACAGAAAGCTATCCAGGATAATAGCATTTTGATTTTGAAACGTGAAATTTTCGAGAAAAATTCTGATTCTTGTGTAAAACAGTGCATTTTTAAATAAGAAAATTATATTTCTGATAAAAATATGGAATTTCCTAAAATATCTATAACTTTGATTGATAAAAGGCAGTTTTCTCAAAGATTAATGATTCTGACTTGGAGTAGGGAATTTTCAGAAAAGAATTATTATTCAGATCTCAAACAGGGAATTTTTTTAGAGAATTACCTCAATTTTGTCTTGGAGCTTCGAATTTCTCAAGAGAATTAAGATTATCACTTACAAGAAGATATTCCCAAACAAAAAATTATAATGGTGATTTAGAACAGAGAATTTTTGAAAAAAAAATTATAATTCAGACATGAAATGAGAAATTTTCCTAAAGAGTAACATTTTGAACTTGAGACGTAGAAGATTCAATATTCTGACATGACATGAATAAATTACAAAGAAAGAATCATTTTTGAATAATTTTTATTCGCGAGCAAATAAAATTATCAATATTTCAATTGTGTCAGTCATAATATTTTCATATGTACTGAAATTATAACATGATAAGAAACCACCATATTGCCAAAAATAAAATCTGCAAAGAAGAAGATGCATCAGAATTTTGACCTATTCTGGACTCATGAATGCATCAAACAAAATTTTTAAAAATTACCCCTATGTACAAAAAACCGCCTCCTTAGCATGGTGCCAAGGGGTTGTTATTTGACATTCAGGGCTGAAGCATGAAAATCACAATTTCCACCTTCAGAAAACTCCAGATTAAGTTTTGAACTCCACAATAATATTAAACAACCCCGAAAATCCACCCCTAGTGCATTCCACGAAAGAGCTCATAAGTAACTCGATGTAAAAACGCCAAGCAATTTTTGGGCTTCTCAAAAATACCAAAACTGATTTTCGGACTCCAGCCCTCAACGTAAAAGAACAACCCTCTGATACGGCGCAGATATGACTTTGTCAACAAATCATTCTTTTAAATTTTTGCAGTGTAAAAAAAGTATCTGATCTTTGGCTCCTCAAAATACCAAGCCCGATTTTTCGGCTTCAACCCTTAACGTTAAAAAGCAACCCTTGATACGATGCAAATATGAATTTGTCAAAAAATATTATTATCATCAAAGCTGTTTCTTTCGAAGGGTTTCACAATATTTTGTTTCCTGTTTCGCGGTATTTTCCATTTGCCCATCGTATTTTTTGAGTATTTCCAAGAATTTACATCAGAAGCAAGAATGCTTTTTTACTAAATATCAAAACAATGAAACAGAATGGAAATAAAAAATTGATCATCCTACCCAAGTGAAAAAAGTTTTCATCGCGCAGGCATAGCAATGAACTTGGAAATATCTGACGAAAGCATGAGTCATGGCTAAATGGTAGCATGGCTCGAACCATATACCAGTGGCCATATGTGATGTTCTACGATCTTCAGATGAAAGTGACTAAATTTGTATTTGATCTAGAATGAAGAAGAAAATTCCGTCACTTCAGCGTATATTTGTGTTTCTTTCTAATAAATCATACAATCGTAAAGATTTTTCAAAAATATCTGAAAAAGGTAGGAAAAAAGTATCTTAGTCGTTTTTGGAACATATGCATGACGAATTTTCAAATGAGTATTGAAATGATTTGTGCTTTTACGAGGCAGACTTTGTCAATCGGGTTTTCTGATGCATCATGTTCTGTATCGCGGTTCTGTTGTCCTATGGCTTGACCTCCCGATAATTCTTTAAAAAAGTCTTTCAATGCGTCTACTGTCCCGCCTATATCCTATAGCATTTCACCTTTGCTGTTTCTCATGCTGCCAAACTCTGTACTTTTACTTTCATCATCTGATTTCTTTTCTTCCTGGGCTGCTTGAATTTCATCATTCCATCACGCATCACCGGACTTTCTTTCTACCACTGCCGCACCACACACTTCAATTGCAGTTTTAACAATAATATCCGGCTGCTGTAAATTTTCAATCTTGATTCGCGTCTTTTTCGTTTTTTGTTCTCTTTCTTCTCCATCCCCACCCTGAGTTTATTTTATAAAGTCAATTATACTCTGGCTATTTCCTTCACGCCAGGTGTACGTGTAGATCATTTTATGTCTAAACCAAGTATTTGTAATAAATAGGCACTTTCATGAGCATAAGCTAACTAATTTTTTCCTGTTATAATTTTTTCTTGTTGGATCCGCAAACTTACCTAGCACCCTTTCTGTATCTGTATCATGACGTTGGACACCGATCCGTCCGTTCATATCTCATAGCAAAATTATTCTTTGACTTTGATCGCAAGTACTTATTGTATCATTTGAAGTGTGCCAAGTATCCAAGTTGAGTAGTGATTCATCGTATGGTGGGGAGTCCAGTTGCCACGTCACTCCCTTCAATTCTTATTTTGGTACATTAGAATGTTATAAGAATGAATTTTTCCAATTGTTAAGTACCATGAACATTAATGTAAGTTCTTTTATTGTATTGATCGTTAGAAATGGTATTGAGAACATAAAAACAATCAAATATTTTGGAAACCCACAAACGACATGAAAAATAAATTAAAGAAGCAATGTTTTGATGAGAATTTGCCCACTTATCGTGCAGATGTTTTCACTGATAATGTTACTATTTACGAAGAAAGCAAATTATATAAATTTTTTGAACTGTATTAAGCTAGAAGAGATCGAAATGTAGGTGTATTTTGTAATGCGAAATTCCATGCTTTGTACAAACTTGTCGGAAGAAAACTCTTTGATATGGTCATATGATCAATTTATTCACTTATGTAATTTCTTATACATAATTTACATATAAGGATATAGCTACATTTTGAGGAACATATGACATTTTTTGATCAGGATATATTTAGGAGGTCCTTGGCATTATAAAATCAGAACATCATAGTCGGATATCCGCAGAATGTCCAAGGAATATCAAACTTTCCGCCCATTAGATATCTATCTAAATTCGACTAGGATATCCTATGATGTGCCTGGGATATTTTTACTCATTTACTTATCTAGCATAACTCTGTTTGGCTCAATAGCCGTCTTGAAACAGAAGATACATATAGTATTAGTTAAAATACAGTTGCTGGTCGAAGAGTATACTTAAAGTTATAATTATATAGTACATCAGAGATTTTAACAAATCATTAGATAATGACAATAAGTGCCAGAGACAATGTGCTAGCGTAATTTTGTGAAATAGAAGAGGATCAATACTGAATTAAGATAGCAGAGTTCGAACAAAGTATTAGATATCTGATCGCAAACCTATGAAACGACGGATGTAATTGACTTGTGTGAAATAAAATATGAGTTGAGGTGCTACGTGTGTTTTTAAGGTATCATGGAGCTGACTTAGGTGAGATAGTTACCAATGAGTGTTTTCTAGTGCGGGGTTGTAAATATTAATTAAATACATAAGAAAATCTTTTTTGAAGTGAGAATAGTATGGAGCTTCCGTAATTGATACAGGCAGTTTGTTCCAGAGTAGTGTGCCCCTAACTGTGAAAGACCGTTGTAATTTACACTTCCAGTGTTTTTGAACTATGATGACCTTTTTCCTTTCCCGAAGTTTGGAATGAGCTGGCAGATTTTCGTCAAAAAATTCATATAAGTTGAAGAGATATTGCGGGGTTTCGGTGTCAAGGAGATTGTATAAACGATTACCCACAAAATGATGTCCCAGTTTATGAATCTGCTTATCTGCCAATATCCCTTGATTACACTGGAGGTTAGGCTACGTTTCCTACATGTTTTTGAGGTCGCTAAATCCGAATCCGAGGTTCAAAAAACAACAGAACGTCAGGTTCTGACATAGCCACAAAGAACTGTATAAAAAAAATTAAAAAAACAAACCTTGACATGAAGTAGTATCTTTGTAAAAAAAAAATCTTTTTCAGAATTTTACAGTGTGAAGTCTCTAATTTTTGAGCTTCTTGAAAATACCAAGACCGATTTTTCGGCCCTAATCCCTAACGTTGAAAAACAACCCTTTGACGCCACGCAAATGCGACTTTGTCAGAAAATATTCTTTTTTGGAATTTGATAGTGTAAATAGTGTCTTTCATTTTTAGGCTCATCAAAAATACAACGTTTGATTTTCGTGTACTAGTACTTCACGTTAAAGAACAAGCCCTTGATACCACATGGTTGCGACTTTCTGAAAAAAGACCGAAACTACTTTCTATTTTTTTTTCTGTTTTGAGTTTTTACGAAGGGGTTCGTTTTTTCATACATAGGTAGGTTTTTGGGAATTTTGTTTGGTGCATTCGAGATTCCAAAATACCCCAACATTCCGATACACTTTGTTTTTTTTTTGCAGCTTTTATTTTTGATGAGGGGGTGTTTTTTTTTGCATACAGAAGATAGGTTTTGGGATTTTTGTTTACCAGGGTATTTATTACTCATCATAAAGTAAGAGATCATAAAAATCGGCTCACTTTCCGCTTATTTGTTTCGAGAGATTTCTTCTGTGTATGTGACAATTTACTGGTATACGAAAAGAGCATTTAGTAATTTCTTCTTGTTGATTCAACGTTATCTTGGCCAAGGTTTAAATTTTTAGTCAGACGTGAGAATCATTTTAAGGTTTATCAAATAAGGAATAGTAATGCCATAATTGACGCAAAATATTTGTCCACATAAGTTTTTTCAGTTCAAAAAAACTTTATTTCAAAATTCTTCCATCCATCAGAGAGTTTTGACACTACCTTATTCAAAATAGGTATGTTAGACTAGATGCGTTATCTTTTATGGATCAGCAAATAAGAAGCCTCCATACCGACAAAACTGGCTTGGGACATTTTATGAAACAGCATATATTTTTCTTACAATAAAAATTGTTTGAGAAAACGGTGTAGTTTCGGAAATTTCGTAATAGTTGACAATTCAAATATATATTATAAACTCGAGACTTGTCCGATATATGGTTGGTTCAATAAAAATACTTGAATTTGAAATCTGATCTTTTTGGGAACGAGTAGCTGAAGTAAAGGATCTTATATTAACATTTTTCGGGATATAATTATATATTATATTTATCATACTTAATTAAATGAATATTATATCAAACTTACATTTGAAATACAGGAAAAAGGGGAACGTCAATAGCAGAGTTTCAGTGAAAATTTGCATTTCCTCTGAGTAGACACAACAATAAGAGGACAGAAATCAAATTCTTTGAGACTTTCGTATTAACTAAGGCGATGAATAGTATATACTATATTCTGCGAGCGCTATCCAATGACAACTCCTTATATATTGAGAAAAATTATCAGAGTTCAAGGAGGAATATTCAAGATTACAACACATGATCAAGTATGATAAAAGTGGCAAACACTAAACTTAAAACATTTCTTACAAGTCACCATCACATGTATAAAAATATAAACAGAGATAAAAATAATATGAGCTATTCTTCTATAACTGAATAGTGATGTGGTATCGCGTCTCAACTTCTATTTTAAATTTAAATGAAAATATAAGATTATTCAAAACAAACATGATGTTTTTAATATTAAGAGCAATTCACTTCAATCAAGAACAATATGTTTCCTGATTGTTAGATCAGTGTGAATGATCGCCTAAAAGAGCATGAACATAGGTGAATCAAGAATTTTCTTATAAACACTATCCATACTCTTGGACATTACGGATCAGTCTTCTTCTCCTCCGTTCTGATGGGGTGTTTTTATTAATGTTCAAGATTATATTTAAGAAGATATATAAGAAATGCAAGATATGTTTCAAGTGCCAAAGGCAGTCGCTATTTCTTAAATTTAATTTTTTTCAAATCGGCTTCTCGAAGTACCAACTTCCAATATGACGATGTACTGTATTTTTAACCTTAATGGTTCTTCCTGTAATGTCAGATATTTGTCATCAAATCGATAGTGTTCGAGAAATATTTAGAAAACTGGTATCTTATATCTTATTTCGGCGCTTGTTTTCAACCCGAAAACATTGCACTGCCTTGTTTTTAAAGGATACTCTCAAACGTTTGTACAAATTAATATTGTTTAAAACAATTACTCTGTTTGATTTTATTGATTTCATATCTTTTTGCAGGGAGAGAGGACAATATGCTTTTTCTTCTTCTTATTTTTCAGAGTAAATTATGTACTTCAACAAACACATATCAAGTAAATAAATTTGCAATTATTCAAGAAAATTATTTTGTTGTTACTATTGATGCAGAAGTGACAGGATAAATATATGATTGATTATATCATGCATTGTTTCTGACTTTTGTCTCGAGTAAGATCGGAATCAATTTTTATTATTATTATTAAATCTGGGTTGAGGCCTTAGCAGCCCCTGGCGCTTGGGTAATCCCGTTGCGTCCCCTTGTGAGCCTAAGCATGACCCCATAGCCCTCTCCATAGGACATCCTGAGTCAATGACTCCACTTAGAGGGACATCACCCTTAGTCGTGGTGAGATTCCTGTTGGCCAACGTGTGGCACGTCCATTGCACGACTGCAATAGGCAGACCATGTGTAATCATGGCCGCCCTGATAACCTTTAGTTGACCTTCAATTAGGTTCACTGCTCCGATTAGAACCATCTCCGCCGAGTGACCAGCCCTGTAGGCAGGTTGGTCCTTGTGGAGCGGTCTGCTTGACAAGAACTTATCACGAATATATCTATACACAAGTCTGTCCACTGTTTTTAATAGGAAAGAAGTTAGGCTGATGCCCGGAAATCCTTGGGTCAAGTGTAACCGATCCTACCTGCCTTCGGAATGAAGACTACTCTCGTACCCCTCCATGCCTTCGGGACATATCCCAACGTCAAACTAGCCCTAGCAAGTCAGACTAGAGGCCCTATGATGATCTCTCCAGCCCTCTGTAAGAGGGCTGGATACATGCCATCCGGGACAGGAGACTTGTAAGGACTGAAGGATTTCAGAGCCCATCTGACCCTGGCAGGAGTGACAATCTCGTTGGCTAGCCGTCGTTTGGGGCCCAGTTGGGCCACAGGTGACTTTGCTTGCCTCTTAGTTGCCGGCCGCCTTCTCCAGACCTTGAAAAGCTTGGAAAATGTGCCCTGATCAGATGGGACAAGGTATCCCTGTCCGACTCTGAGTATCCCCCTCAGAGCAATTCCAGAGTGCCGAGGATAGCGTCCGGATTTCGAGAAAGCAGCCTGTCCAGTCTAGGCGCCTCGGGTCCCTTCTGGATGTCTGTGTAAGAGTTGTTTCAGCTCTCCTGCTCTGCCTTACGTATTGCGCGCCTGTATTCGTCTGTCATCGTTGTGAATGACATCCATAAAACGTTCGCTTTGCCAGTACTGGACGTCTGAACCTCCCTCTGGTTACCCTGCGAAGCTTTTCGAGTTTTCCTATTCACCAGTGTATTTCCCCAGCCTTTCAGACTCTTGTAGGTCAACAATTACTCTTACAAGTAGCTTTGATGGCTTTCGTGAAAGTTTTGGCTGCCATCTCCAGGGTGTCCACGTCTCGAATTGCCCTGAGAACCTCTGAGAGTGCACATCTTGGTTCCGTGGAAAACTTATCCCAGTCCGTTCTTCTTGGATTTCTGACCCATTTAGGGCCAGCGGGTACAACAGATTCCAACACGAACTCTATCTGTGAGTGATCTGAGAGAGAGGGTTCGTCTGAAACCCTCCCCTTCTTGATACAATCCCTAAAACTACTGGTGCAAAGAATGATGTTAATGACTTCTTCCCTGACCGAATTACGGAACGTCGGGGTGTTCCCCGTGTTGAGAATATCTGAGTCAATATTCCACCAGTATGCGTACCTCCACTGGTGGATTAGTATCGCTGTCATAAGGAAAATAGGCTGATACCAGAACTAGCCTCCCTATTCCTTTGAGATACATGGCTATCACCATCAGGTCTCTCGAACATAGTTCAAGCAGCGGGACAGCGCTAACTCCCTTCGTCAGTATACATGCCCTTGGTTGGCCATCTTGGGGTCCCTGTAACAGAAAAGACCATCCCCCCTAATCCCATAATGCCAATTTGAACTAACCATGGTTCTTGGATTAGCGAGATACCTGTATGCCTCGCAGCCATGCCCCTCTGCAAAATTGCAGAGGCGTCTTTGCTGTGATGCAAGTTAATCTGGGTAATGGTTAGACCAGGAGCAGTCATTTAGGTCTGCTCCCAAACTTCCTGCGTCTTAAAAGGCTCCTCCTGTCCCTGGCCAGTAAACCTGAAGTTGACCTGTCCAAAGTGACAGAAGGGCCTGCAGTTAAGGGCCGAACGGGTCCTCGTTTGGGACTTAGGAATATATGCGACTAGAATATGCCTAGTGCCTCCTAGTGTGTTCCCTTCCTGAGGTTTTTCGTGCTTGAAAATTTGCCAGGACGCTGTCTTCAGTGAGGGGTTGAATCCCTCCAACCGATGGAGCACCTCAGACGGGTCTTCCGGTTTACCGGGGAACCACGCTGTAGCTTTCACCATCTTCTGGAAAAACTCAGCCCCACATGCCTCAAGGGACGCACCTTCCCATGACTCTGTCTCGACCACCGCTCCCGACGATTCTCTGTTCGATGGATGCAGGGCCACCTTGTGCCTCTTCACAGCCCACCCACCCCCGGCGGGGTGCCCTCTGAGCCTCTACCTCTATTCTGGGCCTCAGTACTGAATGTCAACCCTTTAGCTGCCGACACTCCAGCTCCCGCAGCTGCTTCCCTAGCCCACCACGCTTTCCTCCTCAGTCTACTTTCCAGGGACACGTTGATGCTATTTCCCTTATGTGGGGGACGATTGGCCTCTCCCAATAGCACAGCCTGGTTCAGAAAGACCGTCAAACTTTCAGCTCCCAAGGGAGCTGAGGGCACAGCCGTGAACTGAACTTGGCTTGCCGGAGAGACAGAAAGGGAGGTAAGGGTTACGTTGGGCCCGTCAAGGCCAACCCCGCACCCCCCTCCGCCAACTCCCTTCTTCCTCCTACTCCTTCTTCATTCTTATCATTTTGTGTATCCATACTGATCCCACGAGAAGCTAGGGAAATAAAGGTCCGCCCCTGCAGAGCCCCGCAAGCAGGGGTAAGACTGTAGTTACTCGGGGAGGTACTCCGTTGTCCCCGAGAGGCCGTTAAGACACCTTCATAACCCAAAGGTGCCAAAGTGCCATGAGCTCGATCGCTCCACACCCACGGCTTAGGGGGAGTGATCACATTGAGTGAGACACTCAATGAACAAATATCCGCTTGCAAACCACCATAACAAAAACGTAGTCGCTATGCGAATCGCAGGTCATTCCTGTCCCGATTAAAAGACTGTAAGTCGGTCCGGGTAGGGGCCTCGACCCAGGGATCCAGAAGGCCCGTGTTAGCTAGGGTCTTTCACCCTTCTACCATACCATAATCCCAGATGCCAGGAGAGCCCGTTTATAGGGATCCTTTTCCACTCACCCAGGAGAGCTTATTTATAGGGATCCTTTCATTCATGTCCATACGCATGCAGGCCGAGGTGCTTTTGACCCCTATGGCCCACATGTCTCCCCACCAACTACAAGGTGTTACAGCTCCCATGGGAGGAAGGGAATCAAAGCCAGATATAAATTTCACAAATATCTGTTATATTTTGTAAAATCATATTGAAAAAAAAGAAAGAGATTGTATGAAGTATGATTCTCTCTAAAGGTTATTTATTATTTGTTCATAACTAACAAGGCAACTCGAAGTTGAACATTTCAGAAAAAAGCTCAACTTTCCAGTACTTAGAAGAAACTGCAACTAGCTAGCATTATCGAAGGAAAAGATAGTTATAAACAATAATAGTTTGTTTAAATGTGTATTTTCAATCAATTAAATGAACTATTAACTTACTTTAAGTGAGAAGCCGAAAAATAGTTGAAAATTTCAGAAAAAAACCACAACTTTCTGGTATTTTTCAAATTCTATATTATTAACAATATTAAGTTGTTCAAACAATTAATATCCTTAACCTTAATCAATAATTCACCTCACTCTAATCAAAAATTGGACAAGAAGTGGAACATTTCTGAAAATTATGAAATTGCCTAGCATTATTCTAAGATAATATTATTAATAATAATAACGAGTCATCTAAACAATTTTTGTTGTTAAACTTAATTAGGTAGTATATCAATTCAATTGAGAATTGGAGGAGAAGTGGAAGATTTCTAAAAAAACGCGACTTTCTAGCATTATTTGAATTGAGTTTTTTGAAAAATAATGATAAAGTGTTTAAATAATTATCTAATGTTCTTAAAAAAAAGTTACTACTCCAAATAGTGACTAATGTATTTTTTTTTATTTGTAGGCCATATTTGGGGCTCTGTGGGGGCGGGGCGGTAAGTTGAAAATAAAAGTTGATAATAGTGTAGTTACTTCTTTCTGGAGATTATATTTTTTTTATAAATTGTATTACTTGTTTGGAAATGCAACAATTATATTAAAAAATCATCCTTTTTCTTTGAAAATTCGAACTGTTTTGTTACAAATTTGTCTTTTTGGATTGAAAATTCCGCAATTTTTTTCAAGAATCATCCTTTTTGTTAGGAAATTGAACTGTTTTGATTAAAACTAGTATATTTTATAGAAAATGTACATTTTATTTCAATGCATATTTTTCTGTACAAGAATCAACTAAATCGTATGATAAGCTCTCTTTAATCAATAAAAAGCGAGCGGTCATTTTTCGGGTTTTACGGTCCAATTTTCGAATTTTCTAGGTTGATTCAAGTGCATTAGATGATAGTTGCACTTGAACAAATAATTATTATATAAAATAATAAGCAAATTATTATTATTACGTATCTTAAAGTACATTCTTAGTTTCATGTTGCAATAAAAACTTCTTGGATGCATGAGAACAACTACTAATTAAAGTCAAGAAAAATAAGTAATAAACTAATAAACACACTAATATGCCCTGCAACTGTGGATAAAGTAGAAATCATTTTTCTAAATTTACCAAAATTATTCAAATAATACAAACTTGATTCTTACTATCATCAGAAGTAAATACTAATTTTTCAAATTAAATTCTCGGTCAAAATAAAAGCCTCCGGCTTTGAATGTTGAAGCCCCAGTTGCTAGTTATTCTTCAGGAAAACTTTATTAGCGAAGTGTTTAAAATTCATAAATTAATTTTCATATTGATTTTTTGAACTATATTAAGCTATGAGAGATCGGAATGTACGTGTATCTTGTAATTCGAAATATCGTGCTATGTACAAACTGTTAGAAAGAAAACTCTTTGATATTGTCATATGATCAATTTATTCACTCATGCAATTTCTTATACATAATTTACATATAAGGATATAGCTACATTTTTTAGGAATTTGTGACATTTTTTAATCAGGATACATTCAGGAGGTCCTTGGCATTATAAGATTAGATCATAGTAGGATATCCGCGGAATCTTTCAGGAATATCAAACTTTCCGGCCCGTTAGATATCCTTCTCAATTCGCCCAGGATATCCTGTGATATGCCTGGGATAGTTTTATTCATTTATTTATTTAGCATAAGTCCCTATAGTTGAACAGCGCTGTAGGAACAGGCGATACATATACTATTACTAAAGATACAGTTGCTGGTCGAAGAATCTTCTAAAAGTTATAATTATATAATGCATCAGAGATTTTCGCAAACTATTAGATAATAATGAGTGCGAGACAGAATTTGCTGGCGTAATTGTGTGAGATTGAAAACGATTAATAATAAATTAGGATAGCAGATTTCGAACAAAGTATTAGATATCTGGTCGCAAACCTATAAACCGACGGATGTAATTGAGTTGTGTAATTTAAAATATTAGTTTAGGTGCTACATGTGTTTTTAAGGTATGGAGGAGCTGACTTAGATAAGATAGTTGCCAATTAGTTTCTTTATAGATTGGGATTGTCAATATTATTGAGATATATGGAAAAAGCTTTTTTGAACTGAAAATAGGAAGACGCTTTCCTAATTGATACAAGCAGTTTGTTCCACATTCGAACGCCCCTAACTGTGAAAGACCGTTGTAATTCACACGTTCGGTTTTTCGAAACTATGATTACCTTTTTTCTTTCTTGAAGCTTAGAATGGGCAGCCAGATTTTTCTCATAAAATTTAAATAAGTTGAAGAGATATTGCGGGGTTTCGGTTTGAAAAAGATTGTATACAAAATTACCTATAAAATTATACCCCAGTTTATAAATCTGCTCGTCTGCCGATATCCCTTGATTACATAAACTCACGGAAGGGTCCTCTATAGATGTGAGCATCTGGAACATTCACGTATACGAAGTTTGGTGCCGGATAATTGCCTTCTTCTGGATGTTCTCTAGTTCCGGCTTGATGTTCACGAATGTCTTGATTATACTTGTAAAATACCTCAGCTGTATAAGTATGGTCTCCTATGGTCACCTGCGCCCAGGATGGAATACTTGGACCAGAACCAGCATACTCATTAGGTGGTTCGTGTGGATGGAGACTGAACGAATACTGTTGAAACTGAGCATAGTGATGAGTCATATAGCCCAATGGTAGTAGTCGTACAAAAGCAAGATCCTCTAGCGAATGATCATCAGGCTCCAGCCATGGCACCATTTCCCAATTCTCGAGTCTCTGGATATATCCAATAAAACTAGATCCGTTCCGCATTTTTACATAAATTTGGTGTGGACGATGCTGGTTGCCATGGCGCAGATTATGTTGAGCTTGATAGCACTCGCCATCTGGAATGAAATTTTGAAGTATAAGTTTCTATTTGAATACTGTGAACCTTTAGGCATCAATTTTGTTTAATTAAGTCGAGTGCCTTCACTTTGTTTGTATTTATAATTATATTCTGCTCATCAGAAACTCGACTGAAACTGTAAAATTCTCAAGGAGATTATTTGTTGACAAAGTATCATCTGCATAGTATCAAGGGGTGGTATTTTAACGTTAAGGGTTCGAGCCGAAGAATCGGTTCTGGTATTTTTGAGCAGCTCAAAGTTTTTGAAAAGTTTTATTGGTGCATTCAATAGCCCAAACCAAGCCCAAAATTCTGATGCACTTTGTTCTTTTCAGCTATTATTTTTGGCTCTGAAGTGGATTTTTTTTGCAAATAGAGTGTGGTTTTTTCAATTTTTTGGGTGCTCTCGAGAGCTTGAAAAACGCCCAAAATTCTGATACAAAGAAATTTGGGAATTTTGGTTGTGGGGGTGCTGCCTTGATGGACCTTGTGACGTGACTTAAATATTCTTCGGGATTAATTCCTAATTTAAAAATGCCCTACCGCGCCGTAACAAGTTTTACTTTAAAAATTATTGATCAGATACGTATTCCGCATGACAAATTATAGTTCGTATAAAAACTTTTCCACTATATGAACACATTGTTTGTATTTTGTTAACCAGACAATTATTAGTCATAATAAGGTAAGAGATCATGATATTCGAGAATCATTTTAAGGTTGCTCAAATAATGCATTGTCATGCTATAATTGATGCAAAACATTTCAAACGTAAGATTTTTTAGTTTAGAAAGACTCTATTTTAAAATTCTTCATTTATCAGAGCTCAACTCGAGTATCGTCATCGACAAGCCTCTTACATTTATTTTGTGAATTTCCATATTGAAATGCATAGTTTCTAACAGATATAGATAATTTCAAATTGAGTCGTTCACAGCTCAGCGATTTCTAATGTTTGTCTATTGTAAATTTAAGTATAAACGTGTTTATACAGTGACTTTTTACACTTCCTCAATAAAAGCGTCTATTAGACTAGATGCGTTATCTTTTGTGAATCAGCAAATAAAAGCCTTCATTCTGACAAACCTGGCTTGCCTCACTTCATGGAACGTCCCATATTTTTGAGAAAACGCCGTAGTTTCGAAACTCAAATATTTAACTTATTATGAACTTAATCCATTTATTGACACCCCTTCTTTGAAATGTACAGTTTTTTATACTTGTTTTCAAAATTATTACTTTTTAACGTACATTATGTTTGAAATTGTCCAGTTATTGTGCTTTTCGATTTGAAATTGGAGGAAGAGAATCATATTTCTGATGATGTCTGATAATTGTATATTATATTTATCACAGACAATTATTTAAATATTATATTAAACTTACATTTGAAATACAGCAGAACGAGGAACGTCAAGAGCAGACTTTCAGTTAAAATCTGCATTTCCTCTGAGTAGACACAACGATAAGAGAACAAAAATTTGATTCTTCCAGACTTCCGTATAAACTGAGGCGATAAATGATACTAACATTTGCGAGCTCTTTCCAATGGCAACTTATTATTTATTCGGTAAAATTATTAGAGTGGAAGGAGGAATATTCAAGATTACAACACGTGATCAAGTATGTTGGAGGTGGCAAACGCTAAAGTTGAAAATATTTCTTTCATATGTTAAGACATCATCACATGTATAAAAATGTGATCAAAGATACAAAATAATATGAGCTATTCTTCTATAACTGAATAGTGATGTGGTATCTCGTCTCAAATTGTACTTCAAATTCAAATGTAAACATGATTTTTGAAAACAATCATGTTGCTTCAAATATTTAGCACAATTCACTTTGAGGAAGAACAGTGCAGTTGCAAATCAGTGTGAATGATCGCCTAAAATAGCACGAATGTAGGTGAATAAAGAATTTTATTATATACACTGTACATGGTCTTAGCGTTAAGGATCAGTCAATGTTGGAAATCAACCCCTTTGTATCACGCAGATATGACATTGTCAAAAAATAATCTTTTTCAGAATTTGAGAGTGTAGATGTGGACTTTGATTTTTGGCTCCTCGAAAATGCCCACGCTGATTTTTCGGCGTCAACCCTCATTGCTAAAGATCAACCCATTGGGACAATGTAGATATAACTTTGAAAAAAAATGTTTTTAAGAATTTCAGAGTATCAACAGAGTCGCTGATTTTTCAGTTCTTCGAAGATACATACTTTGATTAAGGGGCTCCAACCCTTAACGTTAAAGATCAATTCCTTGCTACGACGCAGATATGACTGTCAAACAATAATCTTCTTGAGAATTTTAAAATGTATCTGACGCCTTTGATTTGTGGGTGTGTGTATTTCCAAAGAGCCCAGAAATCGGAAACTCTATTGATACTTTGAAATTCTTGAAAACATTATATATTAATTATTTTTTGACAATGTCATATCTGCGTGGTACAAAGGGGTTGATTTTGAACGTTAAGTGTTGGAGCGCAGAAATCGATGTGGTTCTTTTCGAGGAACACAAAACTCAGAGACTCTATCCACACTGTACAATTCTCAAAAACAGTATTTTCGGCAGTCATTTCTGTGTGGGAAGGGGGTTGATTTTCAACGTTAAGGGTTGAAGCCCAAAAATCGGAGTATTTTGGAGCAGACCAAGAATCAGACTCTCTATCCACATTCTAAAATTCTCAAAGAGTTTATTTTTTGACAAAGTCATAACTGCGTGGGGGAAAGGGGTTGGTATTTAACGTTGAGGGTTGGAACCCAAAAATCAGATTGGGAACTATGGAGAAGCCCAAAAATCCGAGAATCTAGTGACATTCTAAAATTCTCGAAAAGATTATTTTTTGGCAAATTCATATCTGCGTGGGGGAAGGGGATGATTTTTAACGTTCAGGGTTGGAGCCTAAAAATCGGAGCGAGTATTTTTGAGGAGGCCAAAGATCAGAGTCTCTGTCCACACTGTGAAATTCTGAAATAGATTATCTTATGAAAAAGTCATAACTGCGTGAAGGAAAGGGGTTGATTTTTGACGTTTAGGGTTGGAACCCAAACATCAGGGTGGGAACCTTCGGAAAGCTCAAAAAACAGAGACTCTATGCTCACTGTAAAATTCTCAGAAAAGGTATTTTTTGACAAAGGCATATCTGTGTGGGTAAAGGGGTTAATTTTTAACGTTAAAGGTTACAGCCCAAAAATCATCGTGGGTACTTTCGAGGAGCCCACAAATCAGAGACTGTAATCCCACTGTAAAATTCTCAAGAAGAGTATTTTTTGACAAAGTCATATTTGCGTGGGAGAAAGGGGTTGATTTTTAGCGCTAAGGGTTGGATCCCAAAAATCAGAGTGGGTATTTTCGAGGAGCCAAAAAAAGCCCAAAAATACGACGGGAACGAATTTGTGAAAAATTCAAATTTTTTGAAGTGGGTTGATTTTTGAATTCATGGGTTGTTTCGGGGAAACTTTTTTTGCGGATTTCAAGATTGTGGAGGTGCTAGCTTAATGGACCTGTTCACATTGACGTTCTTGTTGTTTTTTAAGTGTTTCTCTGTGTTTCTTTGTGTCACATTCTTCATCTGAGGGCTTCATATGAAAATTTAAAAAAAATTAAAAACCAACTACCATAAAATTTCGATTTTTTGGGGGCTTTCAAACATGCTAAGAACCAATTTCCAAAAACCAACCCTAATGAGAATAAAACCACTATTATGCACGGAAAAAACCGCCCCCTATGTGCAAAAAAAAATAGAATGTAGTGTTGGGCTCTCGAGTGCTCGATTTTTTTTACGAAAACTACTTCTACATCTAAAAAATCAAGCGCCTATCTATAAATTTGAATTTGAATCTTGAAGAAGCCCAAAAATTAAAAAATCCATCTACAAAGTAAATTTCTAAACAAGATTTTTTTTTTCGAAGTCACATATGCGTGGTATCAAGAAGTAACTTTTTAAAGTTATGGTTTAGAGCTGAAAAATCGGTCTTGGTATTTTTGATATTTTTCTCCTTGAAAATTGGAATTCAAATTTCTAGCTAGGCGTTCGATTTTCAGATGTAGCGGTGCATTAGCTAAAAAAAATGCAAGCATCCGCGAGGCCAAGAACAGCCCAACACTACTTTCAATTTTGTTTTTTCCAGGTGTGAGTTTTTACTAAGGGGTTGATTTTTTTGTCCATAGGGGTGGTTTTCAGAAATTTTGTTCGGTGCATTCGAGAGCCCAAAATAAGCTCAAAATGCTGATGTGCTTTTCTTGCTGATCTTACTTTTGACAAGCGGGTGTTTTTTGCACATGGGGGGAGGTTTTTTGTATTTTTTTGTCGTTCATTCGAGAGGCCCAAATGAGCTAAAAATGCTGGTGTACTTTGTTACTCCGAGTTTTTGTTTTTGCATGGGGGATATTTTCGTTTTCAGTAGGTGTGCTTTTTCGAAATTGGCTGCTGGCGCGTTCAAAAGCCCAAAAAACCCAAAATTTTGATACAAGTAAATTATTAAATTTTTGTTGTGGAGGTGCTACCTTCATGGACCTCGTGACGTAGCGTGACGCTTCTTCTAGATTAATTCCTCGTCGAAAAATGCGGTCCATCAAGCTAGCACCTCTTAGTGAGTTTTATATTGGGCTCTCGAATAAACCAAAAAAAATTGTCAAAAACCAGCCCCATGTACAAAAAAACAACCACTAAGTAAAAACCCAAACATGGAAAAAACAAAAAAGAAAGTGGCGTTGGGCTTTTCTTGGGCTCACGAATGCTTGATTTTTTGTTTGCAAAAAACAAGCCTACATCTGAAAAATCAAACGCCGAGCTATGAATTCGAATTTGAATTTTCAAGAAGCCCAGCAATCAGAGACTCAATTCACTCTATAAAATTTTGAGTCTCAAACATCAGAAAATCCACTTACAAAGTCAATTTCTAAAAAAGATGATTCTTTGACAAAGTCACATCTGCCGGGTTTGCTTTTTAACTTTGAGGGTAATAGCCCAAATTTCGGTGTTGGAATTTTTGAGGTGCCCAAAAATCAGAGACTTTCTTTACACTGTGAAATTGTGAAAAAGTTTTTTTTTGACCAATTCATATCTGCGTTTTTTGGGCTCCAGCCCTTAACGTCAAGAACAACCCTCTTGACACGAAGCAGATATGACTCAGTCAAAAAATAATTTTTTCTAGAATTTCCCAATGTTAATAAAGTCCCTGATTGTTGTGCTCCTTAAAAAATACCAACACCGATTTTAGGGCTTCAACCCTCAACATTCTAAGGCGACCCCTTGACACCAAGCAGATATGACTTGGTCAAAAAATAATCTTTTTTAGAAATTTACTTTGTGAATAGCGCTTCTGATGTTTGAGACTAAAAATTGTATAGGGTGAATGGAGTCTCTGATTTTTGGGCTCCCTGAAAACTCGAATTCGAATTGATAGATAGGCGCTCAATTTTTTAGATGTAGGGGTGGTTTTTTCAAACAAATTCGTGAGCCCAAGAAAAGCCCAACACTAATTTCTATTTTGTTTTTTCCATGTTTGAGTTTTTACTTAGGGATTGTTATTTTTTTCAGATTGAATTTTTGACAAGATGGTGGTTGTTTTGCACATAGGTGTTGGTTTTTTGAATTTTTTTCCTTGCATTCGAGAGCCCAAAATGAGCCCGAAATTGTGTTGTTCTTTGTTTCTTCCTATTTTGTGTTTTTCTATAGGGGGTAGTTTTATTTCCGCTAGAGGTTATTTTTGGAAATTGGTTGTTGGCGCGTTCAAGAGCCCAAAAAAAAGCCCGAAATTCTGTCGTCTTTGGTTTTTAATGTTTTCAAATTGTTATGTAGTGGAGGTGCTGGCTTGAGTCAAGCCAGCACGTCCACACAAAATTTGAATTTTCAAAAAAAGTAGTGGACCTCAAAAATCGGCAATACAGCCCAAAGAGGCCCAAGGAAAGCCCAAAATTCCGATACAAAAAAATTTCGGAATTTTTATTATGGAGGGTTAGCAAAATTTCAGTTAAAATCTGCATTCCCTCTGAGTAGACACAACGATAAGAGAACAAAAATTTGATTCTTCAAGACTTCCGTATGAACTGAGGCGATAAATGGTATATACTAACGTCTGCGAGATCTTTCAAATGACATCTCATTATTCATTCGGTAAAATTATTAGAGTGGAAGGAGAAATATTCAATATTACAACACGTGATCAAGTGTGTTGGAGGTGGCAAACGCTAAAGTTTAAAATATTTCTTTCATCTCTTAAGACATCATCAAATGTATATAAACGTGAACAAAGATACAAATAATATGAGCTAATCTTCTATAAATGAATAGTGTTGTGGTATCTCCTCTCAACTTGTACTTTAAATTCAAATCTAAAAATGATTTTTGAAAACAATCATGTTGCTTCAAATATTTAGCACAATTCACTTTGCGGAAGAACAGTGCATTTGCAAATCAGTGTGAATGATCGCCTAAAATAGCACGAATGTAGGTGAATAAAGAATTTTATTAAATGGACTTTCATTTTTGGGCTCCTCGAAAATGCCCACACTGATTTTTCGACTCAACCCTTATCGCTAATGATCAACCCCTGGGAACCACGTAGATATGACTTTGACAAAAATAATGTTTTTAAGAATTTTAAAGTATCAACAGAGTCGCTGACTTTTCGGCTCTTCGAAGATAGCTACTTTGATTTTGGGGCTCCAACCCTTAACGTTAAAGATCAACCCCTTGGTACGACGCAGATATGACTTTGTCAAACAATAATCTTCTCGAGAATTTTACAATGTGGCTGGAACCCCTGATTTTTGGGTGTGTGTATTTTCAAGGAGCCCAAAAATCAGGGACTCACGGCACATTGTTAAATTCTCGAGAAGATCATTTTTCGACAATGTCATATCTGCGCCGTACAGAAGAGTTATTTTCTATCGTTAAGGGTTAGAGCCCAACAGCAGAGTCTCTATTGATGCTTGAAAATTCGTAAAAACATTATTTTTTGGCAATTTCATATCGGCGTGGTACCAAGGGGTTGATTTTTAACGTTAAGGGTTGGAGCTCAAAAAACGGAGTGGGTGTTTTCGAAAAGCCCAGAAATCAGAGACTCTATTGATACTTTCAAATTCTGGAAAACATTATTTTTTGACAAAGTCATAACTGCGTGGGGAAAAGGGGTTGATTTATGACGTCAAGGGTTGGAACCAAAAAATCAGAATGGGAACTTTGGAGAAGCCCAAAAGTCAGAGAATCTAGTGACATTCTAAAATTCTTGAGAAGATTATTTTTTGGCAAATTCATATCTGCGTGGGGGATGGGGTTGATTTTCAACGTTGAGGGTTAGAGCCCGAAAATCGGAGTGAGTATTTTCGAGGAGCCCAAAGATCAAAGTCACTGTCCACACTGTGAAATTCTGAAATAGATTATCTTATGACAAAGTCATAACTGCGTGAAGGAAAGGGGTTGATTTTTAACGTTAAGGGTTGGAACCCAAAAATCAGAGTGGGAACTTCGGAGAAGCTCAAAAGTCAGAGACTCTATCCACACTGTGAAATTCCCAAAAAGAGTATTTATTGACAAAGTCATATCTGCGTGGGTAAAGGGGTTGATATTTAACGTTAAAGGTGACAGCCCAAAAATCAGAGTGGGTACTTTCGAGGAGTCCACAAATCAGAGACTGTAATCTTACTGTAAAATTCTCAAGAAGAGTATTTTTTGACGAAGCCGGGAATGAATTTGTGAAAAATTCTAATTTTTTGAAGTGGGTGGATTTTTGAATTTAAGGGTTGTTTCGGGGAAAATTTTTTTGCGGATTTCTAGAGCCCTAAAGAAGGTCAAAATTCTGTGCTATGAAAAATCGTGAAATTCCAAAAATTCAGCGATTTCTAATATTTTTCTATTGTGAATTTATGTTTAAACTTTTTCATTCGGTGGGTGTTTACACTTCCTCATTCCAAACAGGCGTCTATCAGACTACATGCATTATCTTTTATGGACCTGCAAATGGAAAGCCTCGATTCCGACATACCTGGCTTACCTCATTTCATTGAATGTCACATATTTTTCTTAAAATAAATAGTGTTTGAGAAAAAGGCGTAGTTTCGAAATTCAAATATTCAACTTATCTTGATTTATTCTCTATAGGAAAATTACCATAACTGTGTTAATAGCTTTATCAACTTAATCTACTTATTGATACCCCTTCTTTAAAAAGTATAGTTTTTAATATTTTATTCAGAATTATCACTTTTGAACTTACATTATGTTGGAAATTATGTAGTTATTGTTTTTTTCAATTCAAAATTATACAATAGGAATCAATTTTCTTATTTGATAATATATGAGGCAAATATTGTGATCATAGGCAAATTTTGTCAAAGTTGACGATTCAAACATATCTTACAATAAATTCGAGACTCGTCCGATATATTTTTGGATGAATAAAAATACTTTACTGTTAAATCTGTTCTTTTTGGGAACGAGAAGTTGAATCAAAAGCTCTTAAATAAACATGTTTGAATACATAATTATACATTACATTTATCATTCATTTAATGTTATATATATATATATATATAATTTAAATATTGTATTAAACTTACATTTGAAATACAGCAAAATAGGGAACGTCAAGAGCAGAATTTCAGTGAAAACCTGCATTTCCTCTGAGTAGACACAACGATGAGAGAACAAAAATTTGATTCTTCAATACTTCCGTATGAACTCAAGCGATTATTGGTATATACTAACCTCTGCGATCTCTATCTAATACCAACTCCTTATATATTCGGTGAAATTATTACAGCGGAAGGAGGAATATTTAAGATTGCAACACGTGATCAAGTATGGTACAGGTGGCAAACGCGGATGTTAAAAACACTTCTTTCATCATTCAAGTCACCATCACAAGTATGAACGTGTAAACATAGATAAAAATAATATGACCTACTCTTCTATAAATGAATAGTGATGATGTATCTCGCATTAACTTCTACTTTGAATTCGAATGAAAATACACGAGTTTTTAAAACAATTATGTTGTTTGTAATATTCAGCGCAAGTCATTCCAAGGAAGAACAATGCATTTTTTAATTCTTAGTCTGGTCAGTGTGATTGGTCCCCTAAAATAGCACGTACATCGGTGAATAAAGAATTTTATAATAACCACTATACATGGTCTTGGGTATTACAGATCAGAATTTTTCTTCTCCATTCTGATGGGGTGTTTTTATTATTGATCAAGATCTACAAAAAACTTCAGGAAGTTGAAAACAACAAAACTTTGATAGTTTTTCTCGAAAATTTTAGTTTTTCATAATATGCGAGATACAAGAAACGTCCAAAATCAAACTTGCTTCTTTCAAAGAGTTCTGCAAGATAACTCACCTGAGAAAAGTTTGCATTGCCCAGACATGGCAATGAACTTGGAAATGTCTGGGTAAGGCATGACTCTTGGCTGGGTGGTAGCATAGCTCAAGACTTCTTGTTACATACTAAAACTTGGGGTATCAAATTGTTGCTGATATACTGATCTGGGATTTCAACTTAATATGATTCATTGTTATGAAAATATCTATCACCCTCCATATTAGGTTTGAAGATTTATTTTTCTTGTTGATCACTGGGGTTAATAATAAAACTCCAAAAATATTTTGCGACGTTTCGTCAGCTTGGTTTGCTGACCGCTTCAGGCTAAAATTTTATTAAACACCAAGATATAAAAACAGTACAAAAAAAATGTTGTTGTTGTTTGGAATTCATTTAAAAGAATTAAAAACCAATTACCTTATAAGCTTAAATTAAAAAAGTCACCTCAGTCATAAAATTAAAAAGTTGAGAAAATTCAACTAGTCAAAGATTAAAATTGACATTTACACGTCGTCTGTGAGGTGAGGATCGTAACTGGCTATCATTATACAACAGAGGGGTATTTATATTAAGAAGCTTGTACTTTCAGGCACTGATCTCTTATCATGCACAGAATAAATTACGTAGGAGGGAATCATGATTTTAAATTGAAAATTACTGGATTGTACGTGTGATTCAAATTATAAATATCCTCTTTCTTGTTGATACCATTATTATTGCTCTTGATATATATCATTTCGGAAAGTAGACGTTTTTTACAGTTGGACTCAAAATCAAGTATTTTGGTATTTTCCCAATCAAATTCATGGTTGTTTGTTCTACGATGTACATTAATAACAAATTCCTTCTTTTTTGTTGTTCTTGTGTTCATTTATACGCATTTTCAACATGCTTTTAGTTTCACCCACATAAGAGGCAGAACAATTTTTACAAGGAATTTTGTAAACAACGTTAGTTTCTTTTCATTTCTTAGTTTTATCTTTTTTTAGTCTAATTATAGACGACAATGAAGGTCTGGTCGAAGGAATTGTAGCTATGTTACATTTTTCAAGAAAGTGGGAAGTTTTATCGAACAATTTTTTTGTAAATGGTAAACTGACTTTTGGTTGACGGGCCAATAATTGTTTTCGCGCAGAGTTATTTTGTATGGGACAATATTTCAATTTTAATTTACGAATTTTAATTTGTTGGTTAATATGACTGATTGGGTAATCATTATTTAATAATAGTTGGGTAATAATTTTTAAATTTTTAGCGTGAAATTTTTGGTGCGATAACATTATTGCCCTGTCAACAAGGTTGAATACAATGTTCTTTTTTACCTGAGTTGGATGACTTGAGAAATAATTTTTGTAATATCATGAATCATGAAACTCATATCTCTGTCGAAGAAAGGTCTTTTGCCAAAAAATTGAAAACAACAAAATCCTTTATCCAAAACAATTCTGACATCCTTTTTACAACTGCAGATAAAGGAAATCTAACAGTTTGCATGAACAAAATAGATTATTTAGAAAAAATGCTCTGCCTTTTATTGGATTCCAAAACTTATAAGAAATTGAATAATAATCCTCTTAAGAAATTAAAAAAGAATACCTCACAAATATTAAGAAATTTGAAATGATGACAACTTATTACAATTTAGATATCATAACAATGAGTTAACTTTGACCAACACTACACTAGCTAAAGGTTATGGTTTACCCAAAGTCCATAAGGAAGATATACCACTCCGTCCTATAATTTCATTGGCTAATAGTCCAACTTATGTTTTAGCTGAAGTTATGTATAATGATCTAAAAAATAGTATAAAAACTCCTAATTCAAACATTAAAAATAGCCTTGATTTGAAAGAAAAATTAAATAACATAACAATAGATAGTGCTTACATATTCATGTCCTTAGATGTCAGTTCGTTATTTACTAATGTTCCTTGCTCGTTGGTGTTGGAGAGTCCAGATAGAAGATTTCATGATATTCAGAGTAATTGCAAAATTCCTTTCGAAGATATGAGAGAATGTATAAAATCCCTTATAACAATACTTATTTAGTTTTTAATGATAATATATACCAACAAATTCATGGTACTCCGATGGGTTCACCCATTTCACCTTTAGTTGCAGATATGATTATGGATGACTTGGAAAATAGTTGTTTAAAAAAAACTAAAAGAATAATATGCATCTCCCCTTTTATTACAGATACGTCGATGACACGATCTTATGTATCAAGAAGAATCATATTCAACTAATTACCCATATTTTCAATTCTTATAATGTTAATTTGCAGTTTACTGTTGATCTAGAAGAAAATAATAGCATTAACTTTTTAGACATTTCTCTCTTGAGAGATAATAATAGCATCATTACAAACTGGTACCAAAAACCATCTTTGTCAGGGACATAACTATTACCTATTTCTCAAATCATCCAACTAAGGCAAAAAAGAACATTGTATTCAACCTTGTTGACAAGGCAATAATGTTATCGCACCAAAAATTTCACGCTAAAAATTTAAAAATTATTACATAAATATTATTGAATAATGATTACCCAATAACTTTTATTAATCAACAAATTAAAATTCGTAAATTAAAATTGAAATATTGTCCTATACAAAATAGCTCTGCGCGAAAACAATTATTGGCCCGTCAACCAAAAGTCAGTTTACCATTTATAAAAAAATTCTTCGATAAAACTTCCCACTTTCTTGAAAAATATAACATAGCTACAATTCCTTCGACCAGACCTTCATTGTCGTCTATAATTAGACTAAAAAAAGATAAAACTAAGAAATGAGAAGAAACTAACGTTGTTTACAAAATTCCTTGTAAAAATTGTTCTGCCTCTTATGTGGGTGAAACTAAAAGAATGTTGAAAACGCGTATACATGAACACAAGAACAAAAAAAAAGGAATTTGTTAATAATGTACATCGTAGAACAAACAACCATGAATTTGATTGGAAAAATACCAAAATACTTGATTTTGAGTCCAACTGTAAAAAACGTCTACTTTCCGAAATGATATATATTAAGAGCAATAATAATGGTATCAACAAGAAAGAGGATATTTATAATTTGAATCACACGTACAATCCAGTAATTTTCAATTTAAAATCATGATTCCCTCTTACGTAATTTATTTTGTACGTGATAAGAGATCAGTGCCTGAAAGTACAAGCTTCTTAATATAAATACCACTCTGTTGTCTAATGATAGCCAGTTACGATCCTCTCATCACAGACGACGTGTAAATGTCAATTTTAATCTTTGACTAGTTGAATTTTTTCAACTTTTTAATGTTATGACTGAGGTGACTTTTTCAATTTAAGCTTATAAGGTAATTTGTTTTTAATTCTTTTAAATGGATTTCGAACAACAACAATATTTTTTTTTTTGTACTGATTTTATATCTTGGTGTTTAATGAAATTTTAGCCTGAAGAGGTCAGCAAACCAAGCTGACGAAACGTCGAAAAATATTTTTGGAGTTTTATTATTAACCGCAGTGATCAACAAAAAAAATAAATCTTCAAACTTAATATGATTTGCTTTAGGGGATCAATAAAAAGCAATGAGCAGAACTTCAGGGCGTCCTAGCATCAGTATGCAAAACATAATGACAATAGTGGGTTTCTGAAAGTTGACCGCGAAAGGAAGCGGTTTTCTTATCAAAGTCATGAAGTAATTGGTGGCGCTGATAATAGTACAGGTGTTCAAAATACACATTTTTCGAGGAGGTTGTGTTCATAATTAAAATTTCAAACAACCTCATGGGTTTTCGAAGCTCTCGTAATTTTAAGAAGTAAACTCGGTAGTTCAGGTGATTAAAAATACATCTTTCTTGGGGAAGTTGTTTCCGTAACACAAATCTAAAACACGATGATCGGTTTTCAAAGTTTTGTAATTCTCAGAAGTAAACCCGGTAGTCCAGGTGTTTAAAATAAATCTTCCTCGAGGAAGTTGTGTCCATAACTAAAATTTCAGACAACCTTATGGGTTTTCGGATGTCTCGTCATTTTAAGAAGTGAACTCGGTATTCCAGGTGTTTAAAATACATCTTCCTCAGGGAAGTTGTGTTCGTAATACAAGCTTGAAACACGCTAATCGTCTTCCAAAGGCCTCGGCACTCTAGGAATTAAACCTGGTAGTCCAGGTGTCTTTTAAGTACATCCTTCTCGAGAGGTGTGTCCATAACTGAAATTCAAGACACGCTGATCTTTTTTTGAAGGTCTCTTCATTTTAGGACTCATATTTGAGGCTTAAAATACATCTTTCGCAGGGTAGCTGAATTCGTAACTGAAATTTAAAACACTCTGATCGATTTTCGAAGGTCTCTTCATTCTAAGATTCAAACCTGGTAGGCCAGATGTTTTAAATGCACCTTCCTCGAGAAAGTTGTGTTCATAACTAAAATTTCAGACAAACTCAACGACTTTCGAAGGTCTTGTCATTCTAAGAAGTAAACCCGGTAGTCCAGGTATTTGAAATACATCCTCCTCGAGGAAATTGTGTCCATGACTACAAGCTTAGACAACCTCATGGGTTTTTGGAGGTCTCGTCGTTTTAAGAAGTAAACTCGGTAGTCCAGGTGTTTAAAATACATCTTCTTTAGGGAGGTTGTGTTCGTAACTGAAATTTAAAATACCTTGATCGGTTTTCAAAGGTCTTGTCATTCTAAGAATTATACCCAGTAGTCCAGATGTTTCAAATACACCTTCCTCGAAGAAGTTGTGCGCGTAACTGAAATTCTAAACAACCTCGTGGGTCCAACATGCCTCCTGCTTCAGTTCTGAACGCAACTTTGTAAGGAAAGGTGTATGTTGAACACCTGGAGTACCAAGCTTACTTCCTAAAACCACGCCCAACGCTGCTTAACTTCAGTGATCTAACGAGAACTGGTTTTTTCAGCGTGGTATGGCCTTTGCTAGAAAATTGCAGTTTTTTCAAAAAAATGTCACTTTCTGTCTAATTTTTGATAAGAGTGAGTTGAATAATTAACTGAATTTAACGAAATTAATTGTACAAATAATTCATTATTATTGTTGTTAATATTCAATTTGAATAATACTAGAAGGTTGCGGTATTTTCTGAAGTTTTCAACTATTTGTCTACTTTTCACTCAGCGTGAGTTAATCTTCAATTTAATTTAGCGAAAATAATCTTTTAAACAAATTATCATTGTTTATAACTATCTGCTTCTTTAGCACTGCTAGAAAGCTGCGGTTTCTTTTGAAGTCTTCAACTCGTTACCCACTTTTTACTTAGTAAAGTGATAAATAATGCAAATTGACAAAAATATTTAACAACAAAAAATGTTAAGCCAAAAAAGAGCTACAAATTTGTTACGGAAGGGGGGCGGAGTCCTGCATTCATGAAAAGTCAGGAATTCAAAAAAATCTTGTTTGAGTCCGAGAATTTCTATAACTTTGAATAACTATCAAGTAGAATAAACTTGAAATTTTTCAATTTTAATTTTAAATTTTTTAATTTAAATTTTAAATTGTTTTACTCGATTTATAAAATATGTAAGATTAAATTACATATGTTACATGTTTAAGATTCTGGTCTTCGAATTGAATGCTCAGAGAAAATGCAAAATTGGTCAAAGCAAAATTAGGGAATTTTAAAAATGAAGTTTTGCGGTAATCCTGATATAACATTATTGTTAGAAATTTATTTGACTTTTATTTCTATTCCTATTCCTCTTTTTTAGTTGTTTTCTCCTGAAGATTTTCTTTTAAGTTAAAAATTTTATTATGTAATCGAAAAATGGACAACTTTGTTTGAAAAATCATCCTTTTGGTTGGAAAATTTTAATTTTTTTGTTGAAAATTAGTCTTTTTTGGGTTGAAAATTCTACTATTTTTCCGTAAATTTATCTTTTCAGTTTGAAAAGTCATCTATTTGAGTACAAATGGCATTTTTTTATAGAAATGCAACTGTTGGATTAAAAACTTTCCAACTTCATTCAGAAATTCCTTTTTGTTTGAAAATTCAACTGTTTTGTTGAAAATTCAACTATTTTCTAGAAAATGTAATTTTTGTTGAAAATAAATATTTTGGCTTTGGGAATTCCACTAAAATCTTGTTTGGATAAAAATTCTAATATTTCTTGGATCCAAATGTTTAGTTGAAAATTTGTGTTTTTTGTTCATAAATCAAGTATTTTAGCCGAAAATTTACTTTTGGTTTATAAATCGTATTTTCATGTTGAACAGTAAAACTTGAATATTTTTTTATTTAAAATTCAACTTCTTTTTGTTGTTGAAAATTGGTCTTTTTGATTTGAAAATTCGTCTGTTGTTGTAGAAATTTCATCTTTCTCGTCTAAAAATGCAACTGTTTGTTTGGAAAATTATCAATTTTGTTGAAAATTAATCCATTTTGTTCGAAAATTGAATTGTTTCCTAGAAAGTTGACTTTTTGTTGAAAATTCGTATTTTGGTATTGAGAAGTCAGCTGAAATCTTTTTCGGAATGAAAATTTTACAATTTTTGGATGATTTCTGTTGTTGACTAAAAAATTTATCTGTGTTAGTGGAAATTTCATCTTTCTTGGCTCAAAATGCAATTTTTTGGTTAAAAATTCAAGAATTTCGTGGAAAAGTCATCCTTTTTGGTTGGAAATTGAACTGTTTTTGAAAATTCGTCTTTTCGGTTGATAACTCAAGTATCGTCGCAGAAAATTTAAATATGGTTTATAACTCATATTTTGATGTTGAAAAGTCAAACTAATTCAGTAATTTAAGTAATTCAGAGAGTTTAAAGAAATTAAGAGAATTCCTTGAATTCAAATAATTTGAGGAATTCAGAGGATTCAAGTGATTCAGAGAATTCAAGAGATTCAGAAAAAATAAGGCATTTAGCGACCTCAAAGTATTCAGAGAATTCAGAGAATTCAGCGAATTCAGGAAATTCAGAAAATTGAGGGAATTCAGAGAATTCAGAGAATTCAATGAATTCAGAAAATTTGAGTATTTCAGAGAGTTCAAGGTTTTCAAAAAATGCCTTCAATTTGAAGAATTCCTTGAATTCAGAGAATTTAAGGAATTCAGAGAATTCAAGGATTCAGAAAATTCAATTTTAGCAAATTTAAGGCATTTAACGAATTGAGGGAATTCAACGAATTCGAGGAATTTAGGGAATTCAGAAAATTCAAGTAATGCAGGAAATTCAAGGAATTCAGAGAATTCAAAGAATTGAGAATATGCAACGAATTCAGAGGATTCGAGCAATTCAAAACATTCACAGTTTCTGACAAATTTCGAGACTTGAGAATATTGAGAGAATTAAAGGAATTCAAGGAATTCAAAGCATTCGGAGGATTCTATAAACAGAAAGAATTCAAAATCCCAATAATTTATAGAATGATTTTAATTCCTGGAATTTTCATAAGAACTTGAATTCTCTGAATTCTTCGAATTCTCCGATTTCCTCCATTTCTCTGAATTCCTTGAATTCGCTGAACGCCTTGCATTTGCTGAATGTCCAGAATTTTCTGAATCCCTCACATTCTCTGAATTCCTTGAAATCTCTGCATTACTTTAATTCTATGGATTTTTCGAATTACATGGAATCCTAAAATTTTACGAATTTATGGAAATCTATGAATGCCTACGTTTATTATCTACCAATCAAACTTTAGGCTGCAAAATATTATTAGTTAGCTAAGAAATATCAATTTCAAACAATTTCAATAGATTTATGAATCTTACCTTTGGAGTAATGCTTACAGTTTTCGATATTAGGAACCAATTATAAATTTTTGTATGAAAAAGCACAAAAAACTTGGTTAATCTTGAAGACAAGGTATTATATAAGTGTAACCCGTCATTATACATCGGAACATGACAAAATAACAAAACGCAGAACAGCAAAGTCGCAAAATGACAAACCGACAAACTGACGTAACAACAAAATGACAAAATGACAAACTGACAAAATGAAGTAACAACAAAATGACAAAATGACAACAGCAACAACAATGACTATTGGAAAGATAACAAAAAATATTTGAACTCTTCAACCAACATTCAGTTTTGTTCCACGAGAAATTTAGAACCTGCTCATCAACTATTGCGAGCATGTTTAGAAATTTTCGCTATGCTACACTTTGTACAAACTTGTTGGAAGAAAACTTTTAGATATTGTCAAATGATCAATTTATTCACTCATGCAATTTCTTATACATAATTTACAGATTAAGATATAGCTACATTTTAAAGAACATATAACATTTTTCAATCAGGATATATTTAGGAAGTCCTTAGCATTATAAAATTAGAACATCACAGTCGGATATTCGCGGAATGTCTCAGGAATTTCAAACTTTCCGCCCCGTTGGATATCGTTCTTAATTCGCCTAGAATATCATGTGATATACCTGAAATATTTTTATTTATTTATTTAATTAGCATAAGTCCCTAGGGTAAAATAACCCTTTAGGAATAGGAGATAGATATACTATTACGAAAGATACAGTTGCTGGTCGAAGAATCTTCTTAAATTTATAATTATATAGTACATCAGAGTTTTTAACGAATTATTAGACAATCATAAGTGCAGGAGCGAATGTCCTAGCGTGATGGTGTGACCTTGAGAAGGATCATTATTGAATTAGCATAGCAGAGTTACAACAAAGTATGAGATACATTGTCGTAAATCGGTAAAACGAGGGATGTATTTGAGTTGTATACATTAGAATATGAGTTAAGATGTTACATGTGTTTGAGGTATGGAGGAGCTGACTCAGATAAGAGAGTTACCAATTAGTGACTTCTAGATTGGGATTTTCAATATTATTTAAATACCCTTACTGTGAAAGACCATTGTAATTGACACGTTCGGTGATTTGGAACTTTGATTACCCTCTTTCTACCTCGAATCCTCGAATAGGCAGTCAAATTTCCTTTAAAAAATTCAAATAAATTGAAGAGATATTACGGGTTTTCGGTGTGAAAGGGATTGTATACAAAAATACCCATAAAATGATATCCCAGTTTATAAATCTGCTCGTTTCCCGATATCCCTTGATTACATTTAGTTGTTGAAGGGTGCACACCAGACGTCATAATCATCATCATTGATGAATACGTGATTCGCTGCCGGATATCTGCCCTCTTCTGGATGTTCTCTAGTTCCACTTTGATGGTTATGATGTTGCGGAAAATACGGTATAAAATTATCAGCTGTATAAGTATGGTGTCCTATGATTACCTTCACGTAAGCTGGACAAATTACAGTATGAGCAGGATCCATATTACGTGGTCCCTGTGGGATGAGACGGAACCTATACTGATGATACTGATTGTGAGGATGCGGATCGCCCGTTGGCAATCGTACAAAAGCCCATTCCTCGTGCGTCATTTGTCGAAGAGTCAACAGCCATGGGAGCACTTCCCAATTGTTGACTGTCTCGATATATCCAATATAACTATTTCCGTTATCCATTCTCACATACATTTGGTGTGGTGGACGCTCGTTATTCATCCCCGGGACTGGGGCGGGATGGACCTGATTATTTTGATGATCGAAGCACTCGCCATCTGTAGTGAAATTTTGAAGTATAAGTTTCTGTTTAAATAATGTGAACGTTTATGCTTTAATTTTGTAACGAATTGAATGCGCTAGTACAATCAATTACGAATAAAAAATACAAAGTAAAAAGTGGTATCATTATCTTGGTACGCGTCGGGCCTGAGACGGAACGGGATAAGTACTGGGATGATACGATACTTGGACTTTCTTGGATAGATACTTACTGAGGGTTTTTCTTTGAGTTACTGAATTGAAATTTGAAGGGAAAATAGACGAATTTGAAATGACTCACTCAAACTTACAAAAGATGTTCAGTATTCGGACTTCCTCAAGGAGATTCTGACGAAGGGGAATTTTTGAGTCTTCAAATTCGAATTATCAGTCAAAAGTTATTATTAGTCATAATAAAGTGAGAGATCATATGACTCGGCGCACTTTTGGCGTGTTTTTTTTTCAGGTTATTTTCTTCTGTGAGTATGTCAGTTTATTAGTATATGAGGGCGTCATTTATTCCTCTCTTTTTGTTAATTCAACCTTATCTTGGACAAGGTCTTCATTCTTAGTCACACTTGAAAATCATTTTATGGTTGTTCTAATAATGTATAGTCATGATATAATTGATGAAAAATATTTTTCGGAATAAGTATTCTAATTCAGAAAAACTTTCCCCAAAAATTGTTTTATTCCTTAGAGCTAAATTTAAGGATGACCATCGTCTTACATTTGTTCTTTAGATTTATGTACATATTGCAATACACAGTTCCTAATAGAGGTAAATTTAAATTAAGATGTTTACTTTTTGATGATTCCTAATGTTTGGCTATTGTCAATTCAAATTTAAATTTTTTCATTCGTTAGATTTTTACACTTCCTCATTCAAACTATGTGTTCATCAGACTACATGCGTTATCTTTCATGGATCAGCAAATAAAAAGCTTTGATACCAACAAACGTGGCTCGTCTCATTTTATGGAACGTCACATATTTTTCTTAAAATCAGCCGTGTTTGAGAGAACGGCGTAGTTTCGAAGCTCAAATATTGAACTTATCTTAATTTATTCTTTTTCCCTTCTTTAAAATGTACAGTTTTCAATACTTTTTTCAGAATTGTCACTTTTAAACGTACTTTATGTTTGTAATGGTCCAGTTTTTGTGGTTTTCAATTTTGAATTGGACAATGATGATAATATAATAATAATCAATTCAAAGCTCGTCAAATTATGGTTGGATCAATGAAAATATTTTAGTGTTGAAGCTGCTCTTTTTAGGGACGAGTAATTGAACTGAAAGCTCTTAAATAAACATGTTTGAGAACATAATTATATATTATACTCGTCACACAAAATTATTTAGATATTGTATTAAACTTACATTTGAAATACAGCAGAACGGGGAACATCAAGAGCAGAATTTCAGTTAAAATCTGCATTTCCTCTGAGTAGAGACAACGATAAGAGAACAAAAATTTGATTCTTCAAGACTTCCGTATAAACTGAGGCGATGAATGGTACACACTAACCTCTGCGAACTCTATCCAATGTCAACTCCTTATATATTCGAAAAATGTATTAGAGTGGAAGGAGAAATATTCAACATCATAAGACGTGATCAAGTACTTGAGAGGTCGCAAACACTAAAATTAAGAATATTTCCTGGATCTTTCAAGTTACTATCGCATGTACAAACATGTAGACGGAGATAAAAAAATATGAACTACTCTTTTCTAACTGAATAATGACGATGTATCTCGTCTCAACTTCTACTTCAAATTCAAATGAAAATACACGAGTTTTTGAAACGATTATGTTGTTTGTAATATTCAGTGAAATTTACTGCAGGAAAGAACAATGCATTTTTTAATTTTTATTCCGGTCAGCGTGCTTGTTCCTTGTGCTTGTTCCAACAAACTTGTTCCTTTCAAAGAGTTCTGCAAGATTTTCTTTTCTGTTTCGCGGTATTTTCCATTTGCACAACGTCTTTCTTCAATTTTACCAAAAATTTAAGTTGGTTTCATGAATATTTTTTCACTAAATATCGTCGACTTTTCACTTCAAGTGAGTGAATAATTGATTCAGTTTAGCAAACATACTTATTTAGACAAATTAATATGTTTATAACCATCTTCTTTTTTATCAATGTTAAATAGTTGCGTTTTCTTCTAAAATTTTCAAGCTTCTACCCACTTTTCACTGAGTGAATTAATCTATAATGCAAGTTAACAAATATAATAAATTTAAATTTTAAAGATTTTTCGGGTTTCAATCGTGTGCGAAACTGTGAATGTTGCTGACGTTTCTCTACGATGCCTGTGATTGGCCAAAGCGCCCCATGATGGGGATTGGTTGAACTTGATTGGCCAATCAAGTTTTTTTCTTTATAAACCCGAGAGGATGGAAAGCCAAATCGGATTGGTATTATATCCATTGTCCCTGTTGATGTTATCAGGGTATTACAAGATATCGATTGCTTCTCTATGTTTTCTTAGGAATTTATTGTAGGTTATTGCGATGACGGTTGTTTTTTCAAATAAAATACTATGCCCTGTTTCGATATGATGCTCAGCTACTGCTGATTGCGTGAAATGTTTCATCCTGACTTTACTCTCATGTTCCTTTATACGTTGACTTACCGCCGTCCCGGTTTCTCCGATATAGACTTTGCCACAAGAACAAGGGATTTGATAAACTCCCGGATCACTGAAGGGTTCCTTTTTATCTTTAGGGTTGTTTAGAAGTTGTCCTATTTTCGCAGGTGCTTTAAATATAGTTTGGATGTTCTGTTTGTTGAGAATTCTTCCTATTTGTTCCGTGATACCTTAAATGTAGGGTGGGAAGGTGGTTGTTTTTCTCTCTCTTTCTTTAGCAGGTTGCGTTGACTTGTTTTCTTGAGTGTATTTTCTTATTGCTTCATTCATTTGTTTGTTTGTGTAATCGTTTTGTATTAGGATTTGTTTACCATTCGGTAATTCCTTTTGTAAATTATCTTCATCTGTCATGGAGACAGCTCTGTATACAAGGGAATTGATGATCGATTGCTTCTGAGATGGGTGGTGGTGGGAGGAGGCATGCAGGTATCTGTTGTATGTGTGGGTTTTCTGTAAACGTCATGTCCTAATGTGTTATCGGATCTTGTATAAACTACTACGCCCAAGAAAGGTAATTTTTGGTTTTGTTCAAGTTCCATAATGAACTGGATATCAGGGTGTATTTGATTGATGAAATCGAAAAATTTATTTAGTTTATCTAGTCCATGTCCATGTCGTCAACGTAACGGCACCAAAATTCCGGTTTTAACTTGGATTTGTTAAAGATTTAGGTTTCTAGATTCTCCATGAAAATGTTGGCCATTACAGGTGAGATTAGAGATCCCATTGCTGCTCCTGAGGTTTTTTCGTAGAATTGGTTGTTCAAAGAGAAATAGGTATTAGTGAGACAGTGTTCTATTAAAATTGTGAGATTGAACAGGAAGTTTGCAAAGGATTTAATAATATAGATTGTATCAGAGATTGGTACTTTTGTAAAGAGAGATACTACGTCGAAACTTACTAGCATGTCTTGGGGTTGAATGTGAATCTGTTGTATTTTTCTGATAAAGTCGAAAGAGTTTTGGATGTGTGTGATAGAGTTTCATGTGAAAGGCTTAAGCTTTTTGGTGAGCAAGCGTGCTAGGAAGTAAGTTGGAGAGTTCATTGCGCTGACGATCGGTCTAAGTTGGGTGTTGTTTTTGTGAATTTTTGGAAGTCCGTGAAGTTTGGAGAGATAGGATAAGTAGGGTTTGATTTAGATATTGTATGGCTGTTAAGATTTGAATCTTTTAGGAGGCTTTTCGTTTTTCTGGCTATTGTTTTTGTGGGGTCTTTTTTAAGCTTTTTATATGTATCGTCAGTAAGAAGGTCCATGATTCTGTTGTTTTAGTCTTCTTCATTCATTATTACTGTTGTGTTTCCTTTGTCTGCAGGTAATATTATGATGTCGTTATTCTGATTGAGTTCTTCAAAAACTGTTTTTTCTTGTTCTGTTAAGTTTGAGGAGGGAAGTTGCGCTTCGCGTAAAATGTTGGCTGTCCTACGTCGTATGTCATTTGCTTTTTTGGGTGGAAGGGTGTATATTCTGGATTCCAAATTACTGTTGATTTCTTCTCTTGGGATTTTGGAGGGATCAACTGCAAAAGTATGTCCTTTAGATAAGGCTGAAATCATTTCCTTGCTGAGCGGATGGTTAGAGATGTTTTTTACTATGTTAGTTAATGGTTCGTGCTTTACTGGAAGCAATTTTATTTTTTGTTTCTCCGTGCAAAAATCTGTAATCCGTTGGGATTGGTCAAATAATATGCGGTCCAATATGGACTGAATGTCAAATCTAAGAGTGTTTGATAGCAAAAGGTGAAGTCCTAATAGTTTTTGGAGGTAGTATGCAAGGAAAATTTGGTATGTTATATTCTTTCTTTTAAGAGAAGCAAACTTGTTTTATGCAGAATTTATTTGGATTTAGATGTTCCCAAATGGTTTTTTAACTCTAAGAATTTTGGGACGATGTTATTGTCCCTACACCGTTTTAAGAAAGCTAATGATGTTAGTAGTTTAGCTTGAAAAGACCTGAGCTTACTAAAAGTGTTAGTTTTAGTAAGAATACTCTCCCCGTAGGGTTCTTTACTAATAGATTTAATACTTTGACGATGATTCATTGTAATAAAGTTAAAATTTAAATTTATTACAATGAATCGTCGTGAAAGTATTAAATCTATTAAGAAAAATAGTTGTGCAAATAATTTATATTGTTTAGAACCATCGACTCGTGGGTAAGTGCTAGAAAGTTGCGGTTTTTTCTGGACCCATAAACTTTTGGTTCACTTTTCACTTAGTGAGTTAATGATTAATGCAAGATATTAAACATGCTCGTTTCAACAATTGACAATTGGTTATAACTGAACTTTCTTTAAGTATTGCTAGAGAATTGTTTTTTAATGGAATTTTCAGTTTTGCTTTGACTTTTTAGTTATGAACAAATGATAAGTGAACATCAACAAGAATCATTGCTCAAATATTATAATATTTTTTTGCAGTGAATTAATGTGGCTCTTTTCGCAATGTTTGAAAAAAATAATTGAAAGAAAGAAGATATTTTACACGAGAGACAAAAAGGAAGGGTTGACTAATTAGGCGTAGGTATGAGGACTAGGTCTGGAAAGGAGCGGTTAAAGTTTTGTTGTATGAGTCTTTTTGTTATTAAAGTCAAGGGAGAGAAAAAAATTTCAAACAAGCTCTTGAATTTTAAAGCAAGAAGATGAATATTTGAATGTTGAACTAGCAGCGATAAATTTTCAAACAAAAATATAATAGTTAGATTTCATTCGAAAAATTGGATAAACTAAATTGAAATTTTTGAGCTTTAAAGTAAGTAGATGCTTTTATTTCAACTTATTGAAACGCACGTGTTATTTGACTCTCTCCAATTCGCCCCTTTGTTCTCAAAATCAGTCGTTCTGAAGTACTCTCAGAAGTCAGTCGTTTATTTGAAAATAGGGAAAGAATTTTTAAAAGAAAAGTTTCAAAATATTTTAAAAGAAGTTTAAAAAATTCTCATTATTTGTCTATAAACTCTTTTTATGTGTGCAGATTTATTCAATAAAAGATTTTGAAACCGCGTAACTAAAGTGAAACTTTTAATCAAAAAAAAAAAAAAAAAAAAAAAAAAGAGTTATTGGCTCGTGTTTTAGAGGTCGGCTGGCAATCGGCAAACGGGAGCATATCAACTCCTATCTAATAGAACGCTGCTTACGGCTGGTGACCTTATCAGCATAAATCACCCACCTATTGAGACTCTCGGCTTCCTTTCTCATGTCCTTATCCCCCCCCCCCCAGTAACAGAAGTTTTGGTGGGACTGACGTTACAGATTGACGCCACCATGAGACAAATCACTGCTTAATTCGGACATGATTTCGACTCGCAAAACAAATCTCGCGAATACAGGTGATAGTTGGGAGTACAATCTAAACATGAACAATACAAACAATAAAGTAGCCTCGGAATGGACTGAAACTCGGATTGACCAAAGGCATGCACACGGTAAACGTAAAGGTCGTGTTTCGGGCGATGAATGGAGACTGGGTGTTTGGAATGCTAGAGGAGTGAATGATCTTAAGATAAGAGAACTACGAGAAACTATGCACGTAAGGAAACTAGACATTCTTTGTGTACCTGAGACGAAGAAAAAGGGTCGCGAATTTATAAAAATAGAAAATGGGGTGTTGGAAGGCGGTTGTGAAATATGGTCAGGAGTAGATAGCGAATCACATCGTAGTCAAGGGGTCGGTTTAATTATGAATGAAAAAGCAAGACAGCATCTCATAGAGCATAATTTTGTATGACCCAGATTGCTATGGGCTAGAATGAAGGTAGGAATCAGAAGATTATTCATCATAGCGTGCTACGCACCAGTTGATAGCGATTCGAAGGAAGTTAAGGACGTCTTCTGGGACACTTTAAATGATACAATAAGTACTTGCGACCAAGGTGAAAGAATAATTTTGTTAGGAGATATGAACGGATGGGTCGGCGTCCAACGTCAGGATACAGATACAGGAGGGGTACTAGGTAATTTTGGGGATCCAACAAGAAAAAATTATAACGGGGAAAAATTAGTTAGCTTATGCTTAGAGAAGGACCTATTTATTACAAATACCTGGTTTCGACATAAAATGATCCATACTTACACCTGGTGTAAAGGAAATAACCGCAGTATAATTGACTTCGTTATTGCAGATGAAAGACTAAGAGAACTAGTTACAGATACAACAGTCATGAGGGGGGCCGAATGCAATACTGATCATTACCTCTTAGTCTCCAGGATGAACTTAGGGCGGGGGTGGAGAAGAAAGAGAACCAAACAAACGAAACAAACGCGAATCAAGGTCGAAAATTTACAGAAACCGCAATTACGAATAGATTTTCAGAATAAGATAAACGAACGCATAGATAAGGCAATTTGGGAGTCGCTTGAAAGGAATAGAGATGTAGAAGGTGCGTGGGCCTTATTGCGGGATACCATTGTTGAAACTGCGATTGAAGTGTGTGGTATGGCGAGGGTAGGAAAAAAGTCTGGCGATGCGTGGTGGAACGATGAAATTGCGGCAGCCCAACAAGAAAAGAAAGAAGCGTACAAAAGAACGTTGAACATGACAGGTCTTAGCGATGAGGAGAGAAATAGACTCAAAAATGATTACAGACACAAAAAGAGGAAAGTTAAACGTCTAGTCAAAGAGAGTAAAGAGAAAACCAGAACAAAAGAAGAGAACAAAATAAAAAACTGCTTTGAAGGAATTATGAAACTATTATTTAAAGAGATGAAGGGAAGTAAAAGTACAGAGTTTGTTAGCATGAGGAACAGCAAAGGTGAAATGCTATATGATATAGACGGGATAGTAGACGCTTTAAAAGACTCTTTTAAAGAACTATTAGGAGGTGAAGATATAGGGCAACAAAACTACGACATTGAACATAATGCATTAGGAAACCCAATTGAAAA
>CAKNXH010000257.1:0-18280 GCA_932178445.1 Andricus quercusramuli | reverse complement strand
CCCAAGTGGGGAACCATACATAACAATTTTGTGAGGCTCCTCACTTGGGATGATCGCTAGAGAGATTGATCAACAACCTGGGTCGGAGCAGTGTTGCGGAGTGAACGTGTTATTTGAATAAATAACACGAAAACTCCAGATCAATCTAAAATATCTATACCATAACACATATACATATATACCTATCTACCTTATACCATATAACGACCTACTTTACACCTATATACCTATCCCACTACTTTCCAACCGAGCAAGTCACGCCTACCCCGAAAGGGAAATGGCTTAATGATATAATAATAATAATAATCCGCAGTTCAACAATAAGGTGGTTCAAAGAAGGCTTTTTTGAAGACAGAAGAGTTTTAGATTCTCTTTAAAATTTAGGTTGATGATTCGTAGCAGCAATTAAGCGAAAAATTTCAACCCAATTTTTAAGGCAGCACTTAGAAAGTTAGTGATAAAAAATCTAATTTTATTTTCTATAAAAGAATTAGTAAGTTGGTACTAATCAGCAGGTTAATAGAATACCTTTACTAATTCATTTAGCAACATAAATCTTACCATTTCATTTAGTAAAAAGTGATAAAATTACTAATTTAACACTCAGGTACAATGCTATTAATTGTATTAGTAAAATTTCTACTAACTCGGATTGAGAGAGTGACTTTCCACTTTAGTGGTAAGGGAATTAAAGTCAGACATCAATTTTATAGATATCCGTTGTATTTCGTGAAATCAAGTCAACAAAAAGAAAGAGATTGTATAAAATATGGTTATCTTCAATGCTTATTTATTATTTGTTCATAGCCAAAAAGGCAAAAGGAAGTTAAACATTGAAGAAAAAACCACAATTTTCTAGCACTTCTCAAAGAAAATATAATTATAAACACTAATCGATTGTTTAAATAAGCAGGTTTGTTAATTTGCATTATTATAACCTCACCAGAAAATATGTTTGTTAGCTTGCATCATCGATTACTTTACTTAGTAAAAAGTGTGTGAAAAGTTAAGAATTTCAAAAGGAAACGAACCTATTCAGCATTAATGAAGAAAAAGATAGTTATGAACAATAATAATTTGTTTGAACCAAGGAATCTTTGATATTTTTGCATCAAATCTGAATCATGTTGAAGACAAAAATTTCACTAAAGAAAACCGTATTTTCAAATATTATGCATTACCATAGCTTCCTTACTCTTAAATAAAATGCATTAATATTATAGGTCAATCGATTCCTCTCCAACTGAGGAATCAACTTTGAATTATGCTAATGAAAAAAGTTTTATAATAGAAACTGATTTTTAAAATATTTTTGAATGCTAAAAGAATGCAGTGAATATTTTTAGAAATCCTTCAGTCAGTTTCAAGATATTAGTGGTGAAAATAACCCCTTCATCAATTTATCTGCAACCGTTTCTAAGCTATCCTGTCCGCAAGAAAGTTTAACATGCACACACACATGCAATTGAGGAAGGTTTATTTAAATAAATTCAAAACTTTTGAGAAATTTTACCATTACAAAGCTTCCTCTATAAGGAAGAAAAGAAAATCAAAATCAAAAAAATAACAAATTGACAAAATGGAAAAATGGCTAAATAAGAAAATGATGAAATAACAAAACGTCAATGGCTGAGCAACAATATCACAAAAAAAATGACAAAGGGCAAAGTGTCTAAATGATAACAAAGAAGATTTCAACTCTTCACACAACATGCTTTTTTGTTCTCTAGATGCGATATGCCATACTTTGTACAAAATATTTGGAAAACAAAACTTTAATATTGTCAAGTGATGACTTTATTTATTTATGTGATTGAATACACAAAACTTGTAAATCAAGACATATCTACATACATTTTTCAGAAATGTATCCTTGGCATTAAAAATTGGAACAACATAGTGGAATGTACTCAGAATATCTCAGGGACGTTAAAATTTCGGATCCGCGAGATACCCTTCTCGTCATGCCTAGGATATCCCACTTTATAAATAAGATAGCCGCTCGATGTCTCTTGGTTACCAACCCACTTGTAAAATTGATCTATAGACAAATCCGTCTGGAATATTTACATATATGTGGTTCTCAAGTGGAAAATTGCCTGTAAAATTTCCGTGTGGATTTGCATGGTGTTGTTCATTTACACGGTACACGTGAAAATCGTTAGCTGAATAAAATTGGTCATTTCCTATTCTCATCCGAACCTCCCTTGGACCATGAAGACCAGGAATGTGATGAGGATGAAGTTGGTCTGGATTAAGAATGGCCAAGAAATGTTCTTCCAATGCTGTTCGGATGAAAGCGAATTCCATTATAGAAGTTTGATGCGGTTGTAGCCAGAAGGGTATTCTGCGATTGTTGTATCTTTCGATATTTCCAGTAAATGTAGAGCCATCCTGCAGTATTGCAAAAAGGAAATTTTCAGGAAACAGGTGATTTTCCGGAAACGGGTGATTTTCAGGAACATGGTGGTTTTCAGGAACCTGGTGATACTGGTCGTATCCACGAATACAATCTGCAACTAATTTTGTAAGAAAAATTTTTTAATAATTGATGAAGATTTTGTACACTATCAACTCAAGCTTTCTGAGATTGTGAGCAATCAAAGGTGAAATAAGAATGACCTATGTATTGATGAAATATGTTCTTGCATTTATTCCTATAAGGAACAGTTCTCAAAACCGAATCATACAAGAGGATCGGGAATACCGTAAAATAAATTCAAGAGACTTTAAGCGAATTCAAATAAATCCAAAAAAATTGAAGAAGATCGCACAAAATATACAATAATTTATTGAAATTTCGCGATTTCTAAAAAACATGTTACATGTGGATCTCAGAAAGTTCAGTACAATTTATGTTAATTTCAGCAGATTTCAAATGATCCAATTCCAAATTTTCATAAACAAATTATGTGTTGAAAGGATGTTTTTTTTCAAATTCATATTGCAAGAGTGGAAACAATATTATAATTTTAAAAAATTCTTTTAAGATTATAATTGTTTATCTAGTAGACAAATTCATTGATCACCAAATCGTTTGAACAAACTTATTAAAAAAATTAGCTCCTTGGCTATGTTTCGAGATATACAGTCAATTTTTCCAACAGTAGGATATTTTTCCCCACCAAGCAATCATATATCCTGAATGATAGACAAATCCCATTCCGACACGAAAATTTCCGTGATCAGTTGCTTCAACTGAAAGGTCTTAATAAAATATGTATGATTACATAAATGTCATATTTATCATGAAAGCAAATTTTAATATAGTATTACACTTACGTTCAAAATTCAGCAAACCGACAAACGTCAGGAGTAGAGTTCCAGAGAAAATCATTCTATTTGAGTAGATCCAATTATATAGAACAGAAATCTCTTTTTCATGAATTTCGTATCAACTGAGATGATAAGTCACAGAAATATCAACTCATTATATATTCGTTAAAATGAACAGAGTTGAAGTAGAAAGATTCTTGATCTCACATCTGAAAATTTTCCATATTTGCATAATTTATTATTTTTAGAGCCTTCAGAATTATGTAAGACACGTATTCATGATAGGATGGCAGAAGCATCAAATACTAACATTAAAATGATTCTTTTGTCTTTCTAGTTACTATCACATGCAAAGAAATGCAAACAAAGATAAAAATATTAAACACAGCGAAATTCCGCAATATTAGTCAGTGCTTTTTCTTAAACCGTTATTCTTACATATGTAATATTTTAGCAGCAGTAAAATTCAATTATTTATAATTTCTCAATGGACGCTGCCATAACAACCTCATCATCTGCGAACGATAACCCACGCACCCACACTGTCCCGAGATCCACACCTTTTTCATCTAAGAAGGCCATTCTTAGAAATGAATCATTTGGGAAGCATTTTAAAAATACCCTTTTCTAGCATTTCTCAGAAATCAATCTGTATAATGAGAAATGAATTTGATTTTTGAACCGTAATTTCCAGTTTTCTATGCTACTATTTTGGAAGTATTAAAGTAATGCAAACCGATATAAAAATCCAACGATGTTTTTTTGAAAGTTCAATATTCTTTGTTGAAAAATTGCTTTTAAAATTGTCGGCTAAGAATTCACTTTTTCTGTATAAAGTTTTATTATTTGGTTTTTGGCTTGAAAATGCAACGATTTGCTCAACAAAAGTGGTAATCAAATTTTTGAATTTTTGAGCCAACAAGACGAATTTTCAACCCAACGGTTGAGTTTTCAACCCAAGAGGTGGGTTTTCAACAGAATTGTTGTATTCTCAATAGAAGAAATGAATTTTTCACCAAATAACAAAAGTTTAACAAAAAAAGGATTCTCCACCAAAAATTTTATAATAGACTTTTCAACAGAGAATAATGAACATTAAACCACAAATAGCTGGACTCCCTCAGCATTTCACATCACTTTGATACTTTCGGAATATTATGAGAAGGAAAGGGAAAATCGTTGTCCAAAAGTCAAGTTAAATTTCCATTATACAGCTCTTTTCTTGAAAAAAAAGAAAAAAAAGTACTTGTTATTAACATTTTGTAAAGTTTGGTCTCCTCCTAAAGACGGCCTAAGGAATAATTCGCACCTTTTAATAATAATTTTATTAATAACTTTTGATACCAATCCCACTCTTCACCCCGTATTCTAAAATTTGGTGTCCTGAACATGCTTCAAAAAATACGAAGTAGCAGTTTTATATAAAATTCATGCTAAAAACAGTGTTGTTCAAAAATGTTCTTCAAATAAATTATTTACATGGACAAGTGTCCAAGAAGGGCCCCCTTCCGGCAAAGAAGGTGTGGATCTCGGAACAGTGAGGGTGCGTGGGTTAGGATTAGCAAATTATGAGGTTGATAGGGCAGAGTTAGTCCAAGATTTGCAAAAAATGTTGAGCAAATTGAATACAAGTATGTAAGAGGTCCAGGACCTCGACTTCGACGCGGGGAACGAGATCACGCACGTACCCCCTGTCCTCCACAGCATCCTTAATGGCCGCGGACAGCTTTGATCTGCCATCCGCGGCCGGCCCTACCTCCACCAGAACCTCTCCCCTTCGGGTCTGCCTGATACCCCTGATTGTTACACCAAGGGTGTCCGGCTTCACCTTTTGTTTGAGGTTTCTGAAGACCTCCGCATAACTCGCTCCCTCGGCTGGTCTTATCAGGACCGCCTCAGGTGAGCTCTATTCTGCTTCTCCTTCTTCGTGTGTGGGGGTGCATGAGTGATCTCCTCTAGTTCCCCACCCTTCAGTGTCGAGGACGCCGCGATGGTATTAGGGGTCCTCAGTTTCTTCTTCTTCTGCTTGACAGCATTTGCCTCCACGGGACTCATTGGAGGCTCCCTTCCGGGCTTCCCAAGTTGGGTAGTGGGGGCCTTCACGACTTCTTCAGGTTGAGTCCCGCTTCGTCTCATGTCCTTCTCGTCTTCTCCTTCTCTAGGTACCTCTTATCTACCTCCTTTCCGACGTATTTTATCGCGTTTTGATAATATGCGTCCGTAAACATCAGGGAATGTTTCAACTGGTTCACCACATCCAGCGCCTTTGATAGCCCCTCCCTAATGGGCATAAACATATTGCGTTTGGAGTTCCAGAATTTCTGCATCTCCTCCAGCACATCCTGGAGGTCTTCAATTTCTCTACGACCCCGCTCCACATACTCACACGCGTCCATGATATCATTTTCGACATAAGTTCTTTGACTCATGTCAATCTCCTCCACAACGTCCAGATCACCCTCCAGCTCCTCACATAAACTACGGTTCACATTTTTCACTCAATCCATTTAAATTCCCACGAGTAGCTAGGGAAATAAAGGTCCACCCCCGCAGAGCCCCGCATGCGAGGGTAAGGTCAGCATACTCTAGAAGGCGACCTGGTATCCTAGAGATACCGTTTGGAACACCACACCCGTGGTGCCACGCAGTCTTCGGCACGGTAGATTAACGCCTTGACTTGGAGGTTTTTCCTTCGGGACCATCCCTGAGCATTACCTGCGACTGCTTATTGAGTAGTGTAACCGTATTCAGCAGGAACCCTCGGTACAGGGCCGCAACAGGAAGAGGTCGTGGTTCTTTCTCGGTGTGTCCTTCACCCAGTCTGTTTGGTCCGTGGGGCCTATTTTATTTCCGCCCTACCCTCTGTTTCCAGCGAGCATTCCCCTATCCGCCACCCGAAGACGCGCCAAATATGGGTTACAGACTCCCGTTGTGGATTTACTATTTAGAGTAGGGGATTCGCCATGGCTAGTACTTTGGGAAATTAGGAGTGTGGAATTCCTTTGAGGCTACTGTGTACTTTGGCAAATTTAGAGTAGGGATTCAATGTGGCTGTTTCTTTGGGATATGTAGATTATAAGGTCTGTTATAGCTAGTCCTTTAAAAAATGTATAGTAAGGCGTTCGCTGTGGCTGATACTTTGAATAATCAAGAGTGGGGGTCCGCTGTGGCCAATAGGTTGGAAAATTCAGAGTGGGGGTCCGCTGTTACTAATACCATAGGAAATTTGAAATCAGGTATCCAGTGTGGCTGTTACTTTAAAAATGTTTAATAGGGGGTCCGCTGTGGCTGGTACTTTAGGAAATTTAGAGTAGGGGGTCCGCTGCGGCAGTACTTTGGAAATTTCAAAGAGGGGTTCTTCTGTGACTAACGCTTCCAGAATTTAATGTGAAAGGTCGCTCTGGCTAGTACGTTTTCGAAATTAGGAGTAGGATATCCGCTGTGTCTAGTACTTTGAAATATTTGTAGTGAGGGGTCCCATGTGGCTGTTAGTTTGGGAATGTAGAGTAGTGGGTCTGCTTTCTAAAATTGGGATTAGGGGTCTGCTAACTGGCACTTTGAAAAATTTGTTGTAAGGGACTTACTGTGGTTAGTACTTTGAACTTTCAGTAAAGGAGGTCGGCTGTGGCTGTTGATTTGCAAAATTTTGAGTGCGGGGCCCGCTGTAGCCAGAACTTTGGGAAATTTAGATTGAAGGTCCTTCTTTTGCTGGTACTTTCAGAAATGTATATTGAAGGGTTTCTTAGGCTAGTACTTTAAGAAATTAGGAGTGTGGCTTTTACTTTGGGAAATTTAGAGTGGGGTGTCCGCTTTGGCTTGCAGTTTGGGAAATTTGGAGTAGGGTTTGCTGTGGCTGGTACTTTGGAAAATTTTGAGTGGGAGTTCAGCTGTCGCACGTACTTTGAACAAATTTGAAATGGGGGTCGCTGTGGTCGGTATTTTTGAGAATTTGGAGTAGGGGGTCAAATGTGGCCAGCAGTTCGGGAAATTTGGGGTGGGATATGAAGCTAGAAAATTCAGAAACTTCTCTTTAGGAAATTTGTGTCCTGTTTAGTGGGGATATGAGAGAGGAAGATAGAATCATAAAATAAATGGAGCTCATTATATCTAAATGAACTTTTTATTTGTAAAAAAATATCTATGATTTTTGATTAAAAAATAAATTTAAAAAGTTCTGTTAATTCTGAAGCATTCTTATTTAAAATTTTACTTCTATTCATGATTATTTACCAATAAAAATTTGCGTCCTATGGAAAAAATATCAAATATTCACAATTATTTCATCATTTAAGTAATAATCATTTTACTCCTGCTTCAACATAAGAAGTGAAATTATTTGAAATTATTTGTGAAATCTTTTTAATCCATCCAAAACCTTTGCGAAACACTCGAAATCTTTGTGAAATTTTCAGCATCCTTGTGAATTCATTGAAATCTTTGTGAAATCTTCGTGAAATCGTTGTCAAGTCTTTATGAAATTTTTGTAAATTATTTTAAAATCTTTGGGAAATATTCAAAATACTTTTGAAATATTCAGTGATATTGGTTAAATTGTTGAAACTTTCGTGAATCCTTGGAGAAGTGATTGAAGTCTTCATGAAATATTTTCAATTTATTAGCTTTCACATAAATTTCAATATTACATTACACTTACGTTTAAAATGTTCAATTTTCATCTGAACACATGTAACCATATAGTTGAATTTCCAAACAAAAAGATTATTTTTCTACCCAGAAAGATGAATTTCCCAAAAATTACAGGAATTTGCTATCAAAAATTTGAATTTCTAACCAGATTGTTAAAGTGTCAGTTAAAAATTTAATTTTTAGCCAAACAAAATGAATTTTCATCAAGTTAGTTGAATTTTCAACCTAGGAAAACAAGTTTGTAACGAAGAATGTAATTCTCAATATTTCCACTAAGAACTGCTTCTATTTCAAATAAAAAAGAGTTGAATTTTCAACCGATAAGATCAATTTTTTCACCAAAAAGGACGAATTCTTAGAAAAATACATTAATTTTCAATAAAGTAATTAAATTTTAAGACCAGAGAATTATCGTTCATCCAAGAAAACGAACTTTCAACCACATGATTGAATCTTTAACTCAAAAAAATCAATTTTCTACCTACACTTGTATAGCTAAATTTTCAACCACAAAATTTTTAACAGAATAGTTCACTTTTCGACCAAAAACTTAATTTTTAACCAAAATAATGAATCATAACAATAGATTTCATTTTCAAAAAATATCAGTTTTAATTAGAGTCAAATTAGAATAATTAAAATTTATGCAATGATAAATAATCTAACTCTATAATTTCTTGAAATCACTAAAAACAATAGTTGAGAAATTTGGAAGAAAATTCAAATATTTAGTCGAAAGATGTATATTTTGTTGAAAATTCATTTTTGTAATTTGATCATTCATCAATTTGGTTGAAAGTCAATTTTTTTCTTGTCAAAAAGTCAACTATTTGTTTGAAAATGTTTTGGTTGAAAATTTAGCTATACAAGCGTAGGTGGAGAATAGATTTTTTTAGTTGAAGATTTAACTATTTGGTTAAAAATTGAAGTATTTTGTCAAGAACTCGTCTTTTTCGGTCAAAAATTAATCCTTCTAGTTCAAAATTTCACTATTATCGATTCTAAATAAAAGTATTTTTGTGTTAAAATATTAACTATCACACTTACCGTTGAAAATTAATTTTTTTAGTTCAAAAATTCAACTAACTCGTTGAACATTCGTTTTTGTTTGGTTGAAAATCAATTTTTTGAATGAAAATTTAACCATCTGGCTGAAAATTTAAATTTTTGGTTACAAATTCTTCTAATTTTCAGAACATTCGTCTTGTTTCGCAGAAAAATAATCTTTTTGGTAGGAAATTCAACAGTTCGGTAATTTTTTTTTAAATGCAACTATTCAGCTTGAAATTCATGTCGATTGTGCAAACCATATCAAATATACATTAAAATATTTCAAATAATATGAAATCGTCTTGAATACTCTCATATATTCAGAATAATTAAAAAAATTTTGAAATACGTTGAAACCTTCAAAACACCTTAAAAGTCCTTGAAATCATACAAAATACCCTACAATTTTTCGAATAATTTGAAGACTTTTGAAATCCCTTGAAACTTTTGAAACTTATTGAAAGTCCATGGAATCTTTTAAATACCCTTAAATATTTCAAATGATTTGAAAACTTTTTAAATCCCTTGGAACTTTTTGAGCTCCTTGAAGGTCATTGGAATCATTTAAAATATTATAGAATATTTCAGATAATTTGAAATCTTTTCAAATACCCTTAAATACTTCAAATAATTAGAAAACTTTTGAAATCCTTCGATACTTTTGAAGCACCCTAGAAGTCCTTGAAATCATGTCAGATTTGAAGTTGCTTTAGGCGTTAGAACAAATAAAAGATTCGAATTTGTCATAAAAATAAGATTATTATAAGATCATTATAAGATTATAATTTATGGAAACTATGGGAAGTCCGTCTGCTCAATGATACGTCTGGTTAGCATTCTGAGGATGAATTAAATTCTGACGAAGAACTTGATTTGGTTTCGTTGTACAATAGAGAGACAGACAAAACTTTAATGATCACAAACAAGAATGATTGAAAAGAGAAATAAATCTGTACTTAGCAGAGGAAAGGACAGTGTCAACAGTTGATGTTTTGAAGTGGTGGAAAGATCATCAACAGCAGTATCCACGACATGCTAGAATTGCGTGTGTTCCTTAACAAATGCAATAATATCGCTGATCTAATAATCATTATTAAACCTTTTTTTAAAGAATTTATTGATGAGTTGTTTTTTCAGTAGAACAGTTAATTCAACTAATATTATTTTTACCATATTAAGGTATAAGTTTTTCCGATAAACATTGTGTTTCAGTTAAATTGCAGAAAGTTCTATCAAAACATTTCACAAGTTCCAGAATATAGAAGTCGTACTGAAAGCGAGCTTAATGGACGTGTTCTTCGTAAATCGAAATCATATCATTTACACAAGATATTTTCAAAAAAATGCTTTGATATTGTTGAGTGATGCCTTTATTCCTTAAAGCGACTGAATATGGATAATTTGTGGATTAAGATATATCTACATTTTTCAGGAGTATCAGGAGGATATCAGGAATACTCTAGGAGCACCTTCATATCAAAATTTCTGCCCGTGAGATATCCTTCCTGATATGCCAAGGACACTCTTTGATGTACAAAGGGATATTCCACTATATAAATAAGATGGTCTGCCAATATCCCTTGATTACACATGGTCTTGTAAAACTGAACTATAAACATTGTCGTATGGCACTGTCAGATATATATGGTTATTCGCTGGGAAATCGCCTGGTATTATATCTTTAAATGCACTTTCATGTACATGCTCTTCTACAGGATACACTTGAAAATTTTCAGCTGCATAAAGCTGGTTATTTCCTATTCTCATCAGAATCGTCCTTGGCCCATGTTGAATAGAATTATGATTAGGCAGCAGATGTAGCGGGACAAGGTTTGAAGCAAAATGCTGGTTCCTTGCCGTTCGGATAAAAATGTAAAGGCCTAAAGGAGGTTCTTCTTCAGGCTGCAGCCAGAAGGGTACATTTGTATTGGAGTATTCACGGATGATTCCATAGTAAGTAGAGCCATCCCTCATTGTTGCAAAAAGTCGGTTTTGGGGAAAATGGGGAAATCCAGTTATTCCATCTGCAACTAATTTTGTAAGAAGTTGACATTAATGTATGAAGATTTTCCAAACTACTTACTTGAACTCTTAAAAATTAAGAACATTTGAAAGTCATCAGAAGAAGGCACCCATCAAATGATAGGATTTCAATTTTGTTGTTGTAATTTTCTCACAAACTTATTTTCAACTTCAGTTATTTTCACTCTATTGATTAATTTCGAAACTAAAAAGAATTTAATTTGCTTTCAACATTCTCATCCTTCAATGTGAACCAATTATGATTTAGTGTCGTATCAGTTCATTCTTACGCCTTTCCTTTGATCAACATAAAACTATATTTTATCTGTGTGCGTATTCATGAGTTGAAAAGTACAATTTCCAAAATGTGTTTCTCGATAGCGTTTCAAACTCTGAATTCAAACTGATGTTGCCAATAACACTGGGAATTCAGTAAATTTCGATTTCAGGAAAGTCGAGACTGAAAGTGTATATTGAATAATGTCATCTGTAAACAACTTCTTTTATTTAATCCCAATTTTCGCAATAGCTTTGAGAATAGTTTGAGTTACCATAGAACTGAAGCGGTTGCTGGATACAGAGTAAGAAAATAATTCAAAAACGTGTAGCTGTGCTGACAACCGCTAGGTTGCTAATTGCATAGGGTAGTCTTTCTCACAATAGGAATGAATCAATTTGTGCCTTTTTTCTAGAGAACTGCAGTTCCAAATCACTTCTTAGCAAAAAAATGAATACATCATACCTCTGCACTTTTCAGAAGAAAAATATTGTATCTAAAAATATTTTTTAGAAATTATTATCTTTAGTTTGTTATTTTCAAAAGCTAGTATGAGTAGCATTCATAGACCTTCGTCGACTGAGTAAATAAAATATTTGATTATTAAAATTTATACTCTTTCACACAAACTATTCTCCCATTGATCTCAATGAATTTTTAGTCAAACTTCTGAGCGATGTTGCTCAAATTGAGTTGTTGATTTTTAAAAGCATTTTTGATGGATACAATCAGAACCGTTGGTCAATAATTTTGGGTTGACAAACTCGTCCTTCCTTTCCTGAACTTGAAAAATTTTAAAAAAGGGTGATGAATTCCAATGATTTCTTTGAAAGTTATCGTGTTTGCAGACAAGGGCAACGTTGACAACGATAAAAAATTATGTTTTTATTGTGAGGGTCAATAACGTGATATTTCAAATTTCACTTCATATTGTTGGCATTTCATCGTTCTTCTTGCCCAATTCACGTCATATTTCGAAACTCACCCAAAGGCGGCTTTACCCTAGGAAGTGAATTTGAAAACCAAAACAATGACAAATTAAAAATGAGAGGTGAATAATGTTTGTTGAAAAAAGCATCTATAAGTCTACATTCCTTATCTTCTGCGGAACAGCAAATGTTTTTGAATTTTTGGTTTCTTTCTTCCCTAATGCATCTATTGATCATGCTTATCTTCTTACTAATGGCAATAAGTGACCCAATGCTATAATGCGATGTTATGCGTCTAAGTGATTAATATATCATATGAAGTTTAGTAGGTATATAAATGACATACTTCAGACCAGAAAAAGACCTTGATGATTCAATGAAGATCTTTCATTGAAAAATTTCTGAGAGATGAATGCTCACATCATCAGGAAACAAAAATCCGAAATCAAAAATAAGTTCATAGAAAAATTAAAAAATCACAACACACATTGCTCAACAAAATGTATGGTTATTGGTACAGTGGCTTTTTTAGTTTCACTAAAGAATAATTTTCGACTTTGGACTTTTGTTTCCTCATCAGGAAACATTGACAATTTAGGATCTTCTTAACATCCTCAGGGTCTTTTTCTGGTCATAAGTACGTGATTTATATAACTACTACTCTTGTCATAATCAGCGGCCTATTTTTAGCTATTACAATCAGTGGGATCGCGTTGTGAATCAGTAAAAATTCTGACTTATTTGCTTCAGTGACCCATTTGTCACTGATTCAAATCAAGAGAGAATTTCTCTGAACTGATGATATATTAGGCTTATGTTCATATCACACTTACTTTCAAAATGCAGTAAGCCGACTAACATCAGGATCAGGATTTCCGTAAATATCTTCATTGTTGCTGAGTAGACCCAATAATGAAGAACAGAAATCTGAATTTTTGAGAATCTTGTATGAACTCAAACGTTAAATGACTGCTATAGATAATATCTTTTATGATTATAAACCGATAATATCACTTTGTTTATTCTCCAATGTAAATGAAGAGGCAGGTAGCAGATTTTTGATCTTAGATCTAAAAATTTTCCTTATGTGGTAAATTCATCACCAATCATTTCCTGTATATTTTAAGTTTCTATCCTCGCTCCTATCTGATGTATGAATGTAAACAAAGATAAAAAATTAAATATGGCATCATAATAAAATTCTGGCGATAAATGTTGTCTTATGTATTGAGTATATATGTCACTTTTTCCGAAGGTGACTATTTGTAAAAAAAATTGACCCCACTGCAGGAAATTTGAAGATAAAATGAAAAACAAACATTAACTCTAAGCGTAATGAATTATTAGCACGAAATTTCTCATAAGTCATTACCCAATACTTATTTACTTCTCATAATTTTATCTTAATCTTCTTTTTACCGGAAGTCAAGTGATAGCTTATCATTGTTTCATTATCCATGGAAAAAATTTGAAAATTTGAAAAATAGGAAAACTGAATATCGTTTTTCTGAAAATCAAACACTTCTTTAAAAATATGCGAATCACGAAAAAAGTAAACGAAAAAATTGTTCCATTAGAAGAGTTCTGCAAGATTTTTTTTTATTCTTCGCAATAATTTGCATTTTCACTACAGAATATCTAAATAATGAATATCTGAACAATCAGGAACCCATGTTAGAATCAACAAAATAAATTCAATTATCCTAATTTGAGAAAAAGTTTCATGCTTTTTTAGTGATTTGTTACTAATTTAATTAGAGAAAACTAAGCGGCTGCAGATTAGCTGCATATCAAACTAATTTTATTTGTCGTGATATTTACTGACTCATTTACGGAAAACTACTAAAAGCTAATAAAAAATATATTTCTCTATTTAGGACCGTATATAATAATCAGAAGAAGTTTATCAATACGTTAAATGTTACAAATAGAAAAGTTTAATAAAAAATGCGAGATTTCTGACATTTATAATTTAATAAACACAATGAAAAAGCATTATTACGAAACTTGTGAAATGGAAGATTTTTCTGAGAAACGCCGTTGTGGAGCATTTTTATCTTTATTGGAAAATGAGAAGGAAATATTGACCGCAAAAAAGAATTTTTGTTTTTTAATTGGTTTTTGTGCGATAAAAATGTGAATTTTCGGTTTGCTGACAAAACTGAAAACGTTGTCATGACAATCTTCTAGGGCTTTCAAAACTCAAATTTGTTCATTTCCTGGCTTTTTTCTTTATCGTGCGTTGTTTGGTTTGAAATGTTCATTTTTGTTTTTTGTTTTTGGATATTTAAAATGCTATAACTCTGATAATTTTTTTCTAATCGAAAGAAGTTATTGAGATGAATTGTTCGCTTTTTGAGTACTGTAAACTGCTTCCCATAGAATTTTCAAATCTTGAAGAAAAAATGGTTCCAAAAATTTTTTAAATGCTCTCATTTTTTGAATTTTTGTCCAAAATAGCTGGTCAGCGAACTAGTTCTTTCTTCTTAGGCCTTAAAAAAGTGTGCCAGAGCACAATCATATCCAATCAATCTTTCGAAAGTTATCGTACTTACAGAATACAGACAGAGGTACAGATAGACATACAGATATGATATTAAAATAATGATTCAACTACAAAAAGGTGTTCTATAATCTCATATTTCTTCTAAAATATGATTTTGACAAGCAAACAAAATTGTTTGCATGTACAGAAAAAATTTCTAATGAAAACAGAAAATTTATTACATATTTTCATGGATTTTTTGGCTACAATGTATGAATTTAGAAGCATAATTAAATAATTGTGAAACTACAATGTTTTTTTTTTTTTTTTTTTTTTTTGAACATTTATTCTTTACTACAGTGCGTTTTCCAAGGGAACAAAATTTTACTTTCACAGATATAATTTCTGATGTTGACAGGAAAGTTCATTGCTTAACATTACTTTTCTTATGCAAACATACCAACTTTTTCATAAATGTGCATAACCTGCATAAGCTAATTTCCTTGATGAATTTTAAATCCCGTGATGCACTTTATCAACTGATTTCTGGAAAACTTGCATATTTATCATAGATTAGGCTGAAAATATTGTTAGAAACAAAAAAGCGGTATTGGTAAAATGTGCATAGCAGGGATTCATAGGAGAATGGTATGTGTTATTAATCATTAAACACATGTGTGAATCTTTAGAAAAAATACACGATTTAGCTGTATTTGAAAATGTTGAAACTAATTTGAAATGATAATAAGTCAAATTTATCGCACAACTAGGCTTGGAAGCCTGATAGTTTTTTCAACGTCGAAGAAGCTATAAAGAAATTGAACATGGAAATGTATAGTGAAACAACCGAAAACATGAAAGCTCAAACATGAATGTTGTTATAGTGAAACCATTTAGATTCACTTGAATTAGGATTTAACTAATTTTCATCAATTTTTACGTTTCGAAACCCCCTGAGTCAAGTTGTCTGCCTGCCTAAGATTGAATCAAGATGAGGAACGAAATTATAAAAAATAGAATTTGTACTTCTTTTGCAATATCTGAACAAGCAGTCCCAAATATACTCGGATCATGTGCTAAGCGCAGGTCCTCCGAAAAAATTACTGCGATATTGTTAAATAGTAATTTTATTTATTCATAGGACTTGAAATAGACCATCTATGTCGTATGATATATCCACATTTACAAAACATCCTTAGGAAATGAATTAGAGACACTAATGAAATATTCTCAGGATATCCTGGAATATCCTTAGAATATCTAATGGATATAAAAATTTATTTACTCTAGGATATCTTTCTTGATATGTGCTTAGGATAGCCAACGACGCAATCGAGATATTCCAGGAAATAAATAAGGTCGCCTATCGACATTCATTTGGTACGGTTGGTGTTGTAAAGCTGCAACATACACCCTATCTTGTGGCACTGCTACAAATATATTATTGGCCAATGGGAAATTGCTTGGAAAATGGTCGTATGGATAGTTATTTTCTTTTTGTGATACAGTGTATGGTTGGAAAGAGTCAGCTGTATAAAATTGGCCCATCATAGGAATATTCATCTGAACGTTACTTGGAGAATGGCGAGCAGGATCATGTTTGAGAAGTGCATGTGGCTTGCTGAGAGTTGCACGAAAATGCCACTTCTGTATATGTATCAAAACACAGATGCGGTCATGATTCACCATTCGCTGGTGCAACCAGTCGGGTATTTGTGTTGGCGGAAATCCCAGGATTTGTTAATCGCAAATACAGCTATCACGCATGTGTAAAACCATATGGTCTGCAGGAAAAATTTGATTTTCATCTGCATCTGATTATAGAAAGAATTGACGAATACGAGGTTCTGACATGCATTTTTTTATATTTCTTAACAATTCTAAACAATGACTTGTCAAGAAAAAATAACTTTATATTAAGAGGCATGAAAGTTTTTCATTTCGAGGTGGGTCTTGCCAATATATTTTGGTTGAATCAACTAGCTATTTCGCTTGATTTCAGTGAAATGCTATCTCAAATGATTTGTTAGATCAAACCACAACATTCTCTTCAATCAATAAAATGTTTTCTTAAATCAATAATACGATGCGTCAAAAAACTTTGCTTGATTGAGGCAAGAAAAAGGGGTGGTGAACTAAACAAAATTTGGTTCAATTCACCAAAAAGTTTTCTGAAATCAACCAAATACGCACAACAAAACCATTGTCTTCAATAAATGTGGAGCAGACCTATCCTTTGATGATATATTAGGCACTATCTAGTATTGTGGTATTAATTGGTATTACCCGAATCCTAGCCCTGGAGGAGCTAAAAATGGATTAGTCTTGCGAAAAATTCTGTTGTGGTTGACAGTTTGAACATATCGCAACAAATCACAAGAAATCATTCAATTAATTAAACGTTTTATCAACAAAAATACATAAATGTTGAAGCTGGACACTATGAGAACAAAAAATTTGAAATGTACACAAAAAAGAAAAACAGCCATCCTCAAAAGAAAGTCAAAATTAGTCTAGTTTTGAGCTGCTTCAAAGATGGAACAACAAAAAATATTCTCCACAGTGGGCTATCTGCACTAGAAGAATACATAATTATGCATCAAATTGCACCAACTTAATGAAAATAGCACGTCACAATGAGTATTTATACCAAAAAGAAACGGTGATGATAAAACTACTTTCTGCTCGAGAAAAAAACTTCCGAGTTTGATCTACCAAAGCGCCAATTGAAAAGGTTTTAGACACACAGGTCAGTTCAATAAGTGTTTTAGTGGTACTCTTCACAATCATATTTTTGTGTTCACATCTGTCTTTTAAAAGCTTCTAGGCTACCTGACATTTTCTCGATGTTTTGAACATTGTTCCGACTATTCACGAAAGCTTTAAATCTATCTGAGAAACATTACCACGTTTCATGAGAACCATTAAACTTTAGTCAATTGAGATATTGTGGTTTATAAGTTCCCACGAATTTTGATGTATTGTTTATGGCAGATATAATAAAATGCGAATTGTTTAGTCGCATTTGTATTTTGAACTTCCAGTTCATCGGTGGTAGCATCTGGCTGATATTGAACCTTCCCAAACTGAGTCCAGGTGTCCTGATGTTTCTTCAAATGTTCACATAAATCTAGTGTCCTTAAGTCAGTTTCGACATCAATGGATGCTGAAAGTGTTCCTAAATTTGTCAGAAGACGCTGAATATTCCTGCGTTCAACAGAGCGGCGTTGAAGGCAGCTGTCTAGAAGTTCTGGATTGCTTCGATGAATTATCCATCAGAATTCTAACTGTCAATTCTCTAACTGGATGCAAAAAATCACAGGTTTCACACGACTTGACTATTGTTGAATTTCATTCATTGCACAAGGATAGATAATTGAATTCAGAAAGTTTTCATGCCAAAGAGAACACTGCATTCTTACAAATTTGATAAATATCCCGCAGCGATGGAACTATAAATGTTTGATAGTGAGTGTACATTTTTGTAATATTCAAAGTTCATGGTGGATGATTGGAATAATCGAAACCAAAATATTATGAAATAATGGCAAAGTTTATTCTATCATAAATAGAGAAGTATGATAGTCAGCTCGG